>JACEEZ010011255.1:67500-75000 GCA_016584305.1 Chionoecetes opilio
ATTATTATCATTATTACTATTACTATTTGTTATTTGTATTACTATAATCAGTATCATCATGTATTTTTTATTATTATTATATTTATTATTTCAAAGGCGTAGACGGAGACACGTGTAACGCAGGTTTTCTTCAAAATAGATGGTAAAGAAAGATACGAGGGGTCAGTCATATCTGAGGCGCCAATACTCCGACACACACACACACACACACACGCAAACACACACACACACACACACGCACATACACACACACACACACACCACACACACACACACACACACACACACACACACACACACAGTCACACACACGCACACACATACCTTTGAAATAATTATATTATAGTGGCCCCAAGGTTGGTGCCGCACACCTGGCTAATTACCCCTAAAGGCGTCAATAACCCCGCAGTTGTGGCGCCTTAAAACTATAATATCTATCTATCTAATTACCCCTAAATGGTCAAGCCAACACCTGGCGTGACCTGACTCCGCTGCGACCCAAATTCCTCCGCGCGCTTCTCGCCTTTCTTGTCTTGGTGACGAGCAGTGGCGGCTCGTGATAAAATAAAATGGAGGGACTGCAAGCTTTACACAACAGTGAGATACACAAATTTTACCTATCTCATTTATGAGTTGTAGTTGATGTTCACGGATTTCAGGGCATAAGGTAGTAGTGGTGGTGGTAGAAAGGATGGTGGGGGTGGCAGTAGAGGGGATGGCTGAGGTGGTGATGGTAGAATTACAGTATTACTTGAAAATAAAGTCGGTACCGCTTGATTTTAGTCTTTTCATTTAATGTCAACTGGGAAAAGCTGATGTTTTGCAAATACTTCACTGGATTTTCCATCGTCATAGGGTAATTAAAGAAAGCACGTCTTAACCACACCGTCTACACGCACTGTACACACGAGAGGGATGAGACTTAGCTGCCTCGACTGCAGCTCTTTGTGTTCACAAGTGGCGCGGCGGCGGCGCAGACATGAATCGTACAGCAAATATGAAAGTAACTTAAATTTTGGTCTGGTTTTAATGAAAATTCACTTAGTAACGTATTGAAAATAATTAAATAACATATAATGACTTTTTATTATGATATATTTGTTAGTAGTATATCAATTCTGCTGTGTCTCTAAAGGCATCATACACCTGGCAGTGAGTATCTGGGGGTGCTGCAGCTCTACGGCCCTATGCCACGAGCCGCCACTGGTGACGAGGATTCTCCAGTTACCTCCCTGCCACCACATAGAACACACGCACCTTCTCTGTGTGTTCCTCACTCATGGCCTCCCTCCGCTGTACTTACCTACATATTCCCGCCGTAATAAACTTGTGTGTGAACTCTGTGTTTGGTGTAACTGTAACCCGTGTCTAGCTAAAGTGAATACTACAATATTAATAATATAATAATAATAATAATTTGGATGAAAATAATAACAATAATGAAAATGATGATGATAATAACCATAATAATAGTACACCAATAATAATAAAAATAATAACAATGATAATAATAATAATAATAATAGAATAATAATAATAACAATAATGAAAATGTGAGCTAGGCTAGATTTTTATAGTGACGCTTGTGTGATATGTAATGGTCCGTCTTCTGTGATGGTCTACCCTCAGGGGTAGAGGGAGGGAGGGAAAGAGGGAGGTTTCACAGCGCGGCATTGTCAGTTGAGGTGCAACCGGCCAATGATAACACGCTCCTCAGAAACTGAGCCAGTGAGCGTTAAGCTACCATACGCGTCTCAGCAGTCGGAGTAGTCACTATAAAATAGCCCTACAGCTATAGTCAGTTCTTGGTCTTGGTACTACAGGTTTTCGCGGATGATCTTTGCGCCAGAATCCGTTCATCGAGATTTACCGCGCAGATTTAAAGTTGCTTCCCAAGCTATAAAAAAATGCAGAAGGCATGAATCGTATGTCTGACAGCGACGTACAACATCTTGCACACTCACCGGTGTGTGGGAGGGAGGGTTTCCCTCCCTCTCCTCCCTCCATAGGCGGTTGACAGCTTGCATGATTTTGAACTTATAGCCTGCAGCGTTCCCATACATCCCGTGTTTTTGCCTGTTTTTGCTGGATTTACATAATGGGTGGAAAACATACGGATGGCACAACGATTCAAGCAATCATTGATCTTTACAAGGCTGGGATCAATAATAAGGAAATTTGCAAGCTAAAAGGACTAAAGCTTAGAACAGTGCAAAATTTGACCGATCCGCCGATTTAAGGCTGGCGGAGAGGTGAATCTCCCGCTCCCAAAAAAACAACCTGGGAAACAAAAAAAAACGTGTAACAGAACCAGGAGCGTGTTAAGGCGACAGCTTGATGCCAATCCTAGCCTTACAGCCAGATAACTGAAGGAGGAAAATCATACTCTTCTTGGTAATGTGTCGCTTCGTACTGTACAGGAAACTTTGAAACGTGACCTTGGCTACAGATGTTACCGGGCGCGTAATAAGCCACTGATAAATGACCGCCAAAGGAAGAAAAGGCCTCACTTTGCAAAGAAATACAGAGGTTGGCCTCTCGACAAGTGGCGGGCTGTGCTGTGGAGTGACGAAAGCACATTTTGTGTGAATGGAGGAGGACCAGCAAAAGTGTACCGTCGCCCGGCTCAGACCCCACCGAGCCTCGCTACACACGAAAGACCACAAAACACCCTCCCAGTTTAATGGTGTGGGGTTGCTTTACTTTTCATGGTATTGGGAACTTAGTTATTTTCCCAAAGAACACAACTGTTAACAAAGTGGTGTATTTTTATCTTTTAAATGACCACCTGGAGGACTGCTTTGAAAAGACACAGGCACAGATTTTCCAACAGGATGGAGCATCCTGCCACACAGCTCGAGATGTGATACAGTGGCTTGATGACTGCAAGATTGGGAGAATAGATGACTGGCCAGGTAATTCTCCCGATATATCACCCATAGAAAATCTTTGGGCCATCATTAAAGGCAAACTCCGCTCACGTGACAACTCTACACTCCCCAAGCTTGAAATGGAGCTCCGAAAGTGTTGGGAAGAATTTAAGCCTGAGTTCCTACAAAATCTTGCTGACAGTGTACCACGTCGCCTTCAAAGGGTCATCAAGAGGAAGGGCTACGCAACGAAATACTAACTACAATTGTAAGTGTTGATATTCTACATTATTGTTATAAACATGGTGCGTCATACGTGTAAACATTCCCTTTTCGGGGGCGCTTAGTGATTATCCGCGCAAACTGTAGTCAGGAGTCTGTTTCGAGAAAAGAAAAAAAAAATAATAATACCGAAATTCAATACCGACTAAATAATATACCGATACCGGTATACTGATGTATTACTAATACCGATACCGGTATACTGATGTATTACTAATACCGATACCGGTATACTGATGTATTACTAATACCGATACCGGTATACTGATGTATTACTAATACCGATACCGGTATACTGGTATACCGGAAAACCAAAATACCGGTAATACAGGTAATACCGACGCCAAAACATCGGTATTTCGGTATACCGGATACCGGTGCACATCCCTATTCTGCACAGGTACCGAAAACGTCAAATACTTGTTCTGAGCGAGTCCATAACACTGTGGGCTATGCCAATCCGCCGTAAGACTTCTTGACGTGACCCGTCGTCATTATGGATTGCGTTACCAAGGTATGTAAAACTTTCCAAGATTTCAATGCCCTCGCCGCTTGCATGAACAGACTGTATACTGTTTCATCTAGTAAGCCTCCAAACACCTGGACCTTGGTCTTGAGCCAGGAGACCTCAAGTCTCAAAGCCTTTGCCTTCTCGTGCAGCGCCTCGAGAGCCATCACCAGATTCTCCAGCGACTCAGCAAAGATTACCATAAGATTTCGTCTAAGACAAAGATTTCGTCTAAGACAAAGATTACCCCCCACAATCACTTTGATCTACAACTTTGACCAATACCCAGTCCATACAAGTGTTGAAAAGTTATTGGGCAAGGATGCACCCTTGCCTCACTCTTTTATTCATGTGAGAGATAGTTTACATGATAACTAAGTAAGCTACATAGTTGTGTGTGATGCAGTCTTTTCTAAGGCACAAGGAATCAGCAGATTTACCTTGTTTTGGAGAGTGAGAGAGGCGGAGCTGGCAGCCTGTAGTAGTTTCAGCGGACAAACTCTGCAGACGGAGTGAGTTGCAGGGTATATATATGTGCCACGTACGTAGCAAGCAATCGTAACATCCATGCCATTACCTGCTTGTTATTCCTCGTGCAGACGCCAAACACAGATTCGATACGTTAATATTTTTATATTATATTTTGATATTTTTGATCGGCGTAATCCCGCCGATGTTTATGGAATGAAGGTCTGGGGAGGGCACGAGGATTGCCACGTCGACAGGCACAAGGATGGGGACCAAGGATAGTATAAGAACATAAGAAAATAAGTAACCTACAAAAGGCCGTGAGACCTACACGAGGTAGTTCCTGCTACTTAACACTACCTACATCCACCTTTCATCCCCATCCATGAAATGATCTAGCTTCCTTTTAAAGCTCCCTAGTGACTCCGCAGTAACTATCTGTCTACTGAGTCCATTCCAATCATATGCCACCCTATTTGTGAACCAGTTTTTCCCTATTTCTTTTTTAAATCTGCGCTTTTCCATCTTGAATTCGCTACTTCTTGTTCTACCCTGATTACAAGCTGTAGGAACTTTTCCTACATCTCCTTTATTGTGTCCCTGTATCCACTTAAAAAACTTGTATCAGATCGCGCCTTACGATCTATGCCTCTCGAGTGAGTAAATTTAATAGCTTCATTCTCTTTTCATAACTACAGTTACGCATCCCATGTATCATTTTGGTCAGCTTTCTCTGTACTGATTCTAACAAGGCTATATCCATCCTGTAATACGGAGATCAAAACTGAACCGCATAGTCTAGGTAAGGTCAGATAAGAGCCAAATAAAGCTTTAGAATAACCTCAGCTCTTCTATTTTTAACACTCCTGAGTCCTGGTAATGAATCCTAACACCCTATTAGCTCTATTTCTAGTCTCAATACATTGTTTTCTAGGACGGAAGTCTGAGCTCACCCTCACTCCCAGATCTTTTTAACCTTCTGATCTTTTCAGCAATACATTGCGCACGGTGTAAATATTACCATGATTTTTTCTACCAACATTAATTTTTTTTTTTTTTTTTTTTTTTCTATCACGAAGGACTGGCCAAGGGCACAACAAAAATAGGTAACACAAAATATGCTTACTTACCAGTCCCTATAAAGAAGAGGGTAAGGGAAAGAAAAAAACAGGGGTGTGCCAGTTTAGTTCGGGAGGAGTCTTGTTACTCTTCTCTTTAAAAGATTTAAGTCGTAGGAAGGTGGAAAAATACAAACAGGAAGAGAGTTCCAGAGTTTACCAGTGAAAGTGATGAAAGGGTAAAGATACTGATAAACTCTTGCATTAGGAAGATAGACAAAATAGGGATGAGTGAGTAGAAAGTCTTCTGCAGCGAGGCCGCGGGAGGGGGGGAGGTATGCAGTTAGCAAGCTCAGAAGAACAGTGAGCATGAAAATAACGGTATAAGATAGCAAGAGAAGCAACATTTCGGCGGTGATTTAAAGATTGAAGACAGTCAGTCAGAGGAGGGGAGTTGATAAGACGAAAAGCTTTTGACTCAACCCTGTTTAGGAGAGCTGTATGAGTGGATCCTCCCCAAACATGTGACACATACTCCATATATGGACGGATAAGGCCCCTGTACAGAGCAAGCAGCTGAGAGGGAGAAAAAAAAGGACGCAGACGCCACAGGACACCTAACTTCTTAGAAGCTGTTTTAGAAAGAGATGAGATGTGACATTTCCAGTTCAGATTTTTAGTAAAGGATAGTCCTAGAATGTTTATTGTAGAAGGAGATAGTTGAGTGTCATTGAAGAAGAGGGGATAGTTATCTGGTAGGTTTTGTCGAGTAGATAGGTGAAGAAATTGGGTTTTTGAAGCATTGAACAAAACAAGGTTTGCTTTGCCCCAATCAGAAATTATAGAAAGATCAGAAGTTTGGCGCTCGGTGGCATCTCTCCGTGAATCGCTTAGTTCCTGTTGAGTTGGACGTCTAATAAACGACGTTAAAAAAAGCAGGGTAGAATCATCAGCGTAAGAGTGGATACGGCATTGAGTTAGATTTAGATCATTAATGAATAATAGAAAGAGAGTGGGTGATAGGACAGAACTACTACTGATAGATTTAGGAGAAAAACAATATCAGTCTACAGTAGCTGCAATAGAACGGTTTGAAAGGAAACTTAAGATGAAGGTACAGAGAGAAGGATAGAAACCGAATGAGGGTAGTTTGGAAATCAAAGATTTGTGCCAGACTCTATCAAAAGCTTTTGATATGTCAAGGGCAACAGCAAAAGTTTCACCGAAACCCCTAAAGGAGGATGACCAAGATTCAGTTAGGAAAGCTAGAAGATCGCCAGTAGATCGCCCTTTACGGAAACCGTACTGACGATCAGATAGAAGATTGTGAGCAGATAGATGTTTATGAATCTTCTTATTAAGTATAGATTTAAAAACTTTAGAAAGGCAGGAAGTCAAAGCTATAGGACGGTAGTTTGAAGGATTAGAACGGTCACCCTTTTTAAGAACAGGTTGGATGTGAGCAAACTTCCAGCAAGAAGGAAAGATGGAAGTAGATAGACAAAGACGAAATATTATGGTAATCATACCATAAGAGTTAGCAAAAGATTATTAAAGAGGAATTTGATTCAGAAAGATTTTGACATTTTCTATGCATGAAGGAGTTTTTGTTAAGTTGAAGTAAAGACATGGCATGATTAATTGTGGTAAGTGCCTTCCTCCTCCTCCTCCTCCTCTTACAGATATAGTATTCATCAGGGGTCAAGCACTTCTCAAACCACAACACAACAACCACAACACAACAATAACAACACTAGGGGGGGCGGGCACTCAGTAGAGCGCATACCTCCGCCCGAATATTTCATCAATTGGTTGCCATGGCAACAGTTGTCAATAGATTTCATCCAAAATTAAATCAGTTCTTCCTTATACCAAATAGACTTGGTATACCGAGTTTGGTCCAAATCTATTAGTAACGTTGCGAGAAATCCTGTACACTAACAGGCAGACAGACAGATCGGGGTGAAAACATAACCCCTCCAACTTCGTTGGTGGAGGTAATAATGTGAAAAAAATATAGCAAAAAAATCAGGAAGTCGGAGAGCAACCGAGAAAATGGAATTCAGAAATTAAGAAATTTTATCTTATTTTTGGTGTGACCTTGATAACTTGTTTTGTTTCCTATCTTCATCTGCCTTGCCCTTGCTGCTTCAAGTAACATTTCTGCCTCCTCTTCCTCTTCTTTAGTTGAATACAGTGATGAAAATGGGGAAATGAATAGAGGAATATGATGATGAGGAGGAGGACGTGGTGGAGGAATGCTGGGAGGGAGATGGAGTCAGGATGATACTACCTCCTTCCTTCCTCCTCCTCC
>JACEEZ010011255.1:77500-115241 GCA_016584305.1 Chionoecetes opilio
TATATATAAATATATTAATATATATATATATATATATTATATATATATATATATATATATATATATATATATATATATATATATATAATATATTTATATATATAAATATATTTATATATTACAAATATATTTATATCTATAATAATATAAGCGAAAGTGTGTCTGTCTGTCTGTTTGTGTGTGTGTGTGTGTGGTGTAGGTTCCGCCCCCCGTGGCGCAAACACCTCATATGACACATTTTTGGAATCAGGTTGACCAGGGGAAGGTCATAAGCCCACTTATGAGATGATCCGATCACTGTTTTTTTTGTTTTTTTAGCAGCCTATTAGCGAGAATTGTGAAAACGAAAGTGGGTTGCGAGAATTGAGGAAGTCTTGATGTAGGGTGATGGGTAATGGGTGAGTGAATGGGTGGGGTGATGGGTAATGGGTGTGGGGTGATGGGTGAGTGAATGGGTGGGGGGTGATGGGTTGGGGGTGATGGGTGATGGGTGAGGGAATAGGGGGGGGGTGATGGGTAATGGGTGAGTGAATGGGTGTGTGGTGATGGGTAATGGGTGAGTGAATGGGTGGGGGTGATGGGTAATGGGTGAGTGAATGGGTGGGGGGTGATGGGTAATGGGTGAGTGAATGGGTGGGGGATGATGGGTAATGGGTGAGTGAATGGGTGGGGGGAATACATACATTTCTACATCCTTGATTTCAGGAAAGTTAGAAGGGGCTATCTGGAGAGTCTATGTTTGGTGGGCCGAAGGCCCACCAAACACAGGTGGTGGGCCGTAGGCCCACCAATAGCCCTCCGCAGGAGCTAGCCAAAAAGTCCGCCCGGAGGGCGGCTTTGCGGCTAGTATATAAATATATTTATATATTATAAATATATTTATATATTATAAATATATTTATATATTATAAATATATTTATCTTCTATATTAATAAAAGCGAAAGTGTGTGTGTATGTCTGTGTGTATGTCTGTGTGTGTGTGTGTGTGTGTGTGTGTGTGTGTGTGTGTGTGTGTGTGTGTGTGTGTGTGTGTGTGTGTGTGTGTGTGTGTGTGTGGTGGTGGTATAGGTTCCGCCCCCCGTGGCGGAATCCCATCATATACCACATTTTTGGAACCAGGTTGACCAGGGGAAGGTTTTAAGCCCACTTATGAGATGATCCGATCACTTGTTTTTTTTTTTTTTTTTTTTTTAGCAGCCTATTAGCGATAATTGTGAAAAAAAAGTGGGTTGCGAGAATTGAGGAAGCCTTGATGTAGGGTGATGGGTAATGGTTGAGTGAATGGGTGGGGTGATGGGTAATGGGTGTGGGGTGATGGGTGAGTGAATGGGTGGGGGGTGATGTGTGATGGGTGAGGGAATAGATGGGGGGTGATGGGTAATGGGTGAGTGAATGGGTGTGTGGTAATGGGTAATGGGTGAGTGAATGGGTGTGTGGTGATGGGTAATGGGTGAGTGAATGGGTGTGTGGTGATGGGTAATGGGTGAGTGAATGGGTGGGGAGTGATGGGTAATGGGTGAGTGAATGGGTGGTGGGTGATGGGTATTGGGTGAGTGAATGGGTTGGAGGTGATGTGAATGGGTTGGCGTTAATACATACATTTCTACATCCATGATTTCAGGAAAGTTAGAAGGGGTTATCTGGAGAGTCTGTGTTTGGTGGGCCTTCGGCCCACCAAACACAGGTGGTGGGCCGAAGCCCATCAATAGCCCTCCGCAGGAGCTAGCCAAAAAGTCCGCCCGGAGGGCGGCTTTGCGGCTAGTCTATAATAATATAAGCGAAAGTGTGTCTGTCTGTCTGTCTGTCTGTCTGTGTGTGTGTGTGTGTGGGTATAGGTTCCGCCCCCCGTGGCGCAAACACCTCATATGACACATTTTTGGAATCAGGTTGACCAGGGGAAGGTCATAAGCCCACTTATGAGATGATCCGATCACTGATTTTTTTTTTTTTTTTTTTTAGCAGCCTATTAGCGAGAATTGTGAAAACAAAAGTGGGTTGCGAGAATTAAGGAAGCCTTGATGTAGGGTGATGGGTAATGGGTGAGTGAATGGGTGGGGTGATGGGTAATGGGTGTGGGGTGATGGGTGAGTGAATGGGTGGGGGGTGATGGGTTGGGGTGATGGGTGAGGGAATAGGTGGGGGGTGATGGGTAATGGGTGAGTGAATGGGTGTGTGGTGATGGGTAATGGGTGAGTGAATGGGTGGGGGGTGATGGGTAATGGGTGAGTGAATGGGTGGGGGGTGATGGGTAATGGGTGAGTGAATGGGTGGGGGGTGATGGGTAATGGGTGAGTGAATGGGTGGGGGAAATACATACATTTCTACATCCATGATTTCAGGAAAGTCAGAAGGGGCTATCTGGAGAGTCCATGTTTGGTGGGCCTTTGGCCCACCAAACACAGGTGGTGGGCCGAAGGCCCACCAATAGCCCTCCGCAGGAGCTAGCCAAAAAGTCCGCCCAGAGGGCGGCTTTGCGGCTAGTATACTATAAATATATTTATATATTATAAATATATTTATATATTATAAATATATTTATATATTATAGATATATTTATATATTATAAATATATTTATATATATATAAATATATTTATATATATAAATATATTTATATATTATAAATATATTTATATATTATAAATATATTCATATATTATAAATATATTTATATATATAAATATATATAATATATATATATATATATATATATATAATATATTTATATATATAAATATATTTATATATTACAAATATATTTATATCTATAATAATATAAGCGAAAGTGTGTCTGTCTGTCTGTCTGTGTGTGTGTGTGTGTGGTGTAGGTTCCGTCCCCCGTGGCGCAAACACCTCATATGACACATTTTTGGAATCAGGTTGACCAGGGGAAGGTCATAAGCCCACTTATGAGATGATCCGATCACTGTTTTTTTTGTTTTTTTAGCAGCCTATTAGCGAGAATTGTGAAAACGAAAGTGGGTTGCGAGAATTGAGGAAGTCTTGATGTAGGGTGATGGGTAATGGGTGAGTGAATGGGTGGGGTGATGGGTAATGGGTGTGGGGTGATGGGTGAGTGAATGGTGTGGGGGTGATGGGTTGGGGGTGATGGGTGATGGGTGAGGGAATAGGGGGGGGGTGATGGGTAATGGGTGAGTGAATGGGTGTGTGGTGATGGGTAATGGGTGAGTGAATGGGTGGGGGTGATGGGTAATGGGTGAGTGAATGGGTGGGGGGTGATGGGTAATAGGTGAGTGAATGGGTGGGGGATGATGGGTAATGGGTGAGTGAATGGGTGGGGGGAATACATACATTTCTACATCCTTGATTTCAGGAAAGTTAGAAGGGGCTATCTGGAGAGTCTATGTTTGGTGGGCCGAAGGCCCACCAAACACAGGTGGTGGGCCGAAGGCCCACCAATAGCCCTCCGCAGGAGCTAGCCAAAAAGTCCGCCCGGAGGGCGGCTTTGCGGCTAGTATATTAATAAAAGCGAAAGTGTCCCAGCTAACCATCACCGGCGGGCCGACGTAGGCCGTAGAGCGGCGAACGGCGGCCGCCGGTGGCAAATTTACCTCCGTCAGCCCTCCGGAGGCCCGCTGGTGTATTTTCAGACGGGATAATTTACTATGTTGAAAATTAATGTACAGAATTTCAAGAATTGAATATTTCTATGTGTAAACATTTTGAAACAACAGTTATATGATTATCTTGTTGTAGTATTACATCAGTAGTGACAAGCAGTGGCAACTTGACGTCAATCCTCCGGAGGCCCGCTGGGCGCTGGTACGTATTTGTATGTGGGAAATATTCATTTCATATTATATATATTAACTCAGTAATATACATAGTATCTCAATATCGGTACCATCACTATTATTAGGCCTGTTCAAGCTATTAAAAATTGTTCTAAAAGTTTTTATAATAGTTTATAGAAATTATCATATTTCAGTTTATTTCATATATTTCCAGCTTTATCAGGAACACCCAGAGAAACATAGAAATAAAGATGAGATACGTAAAGGTTATCAGTTAGTCTGTGTGTGTAGTATCATATAAAAATAACACTTGATTAACCGCGGCGAAGATTATTACGGAATAACACAAGGTCATATTTTCCCTTATTTCAATAACTTTCAACATATTATCAACACATATCAATACTCCAACCTATTATCAACACATATCAATACTCAACGGTACACCTAATAAGGAATATGTAGATGATGGAGTTAACATATGAATAATATTATGATTTAAAATAGAATATTATTTGAAATCTTTTCCCAGCTATCAATGTACTAAACTGCCAGACGTACGATAGCCATTACAAAGGGTTAAAAACCCACAAAAGGCCTAAATTGTCACCCTTAACCAGTCGATAGCATAATGAGAACTTAGTTATAACATGTTTTCGCTCCTTCATTATATCGAAATAGACTGAATAATATAAATAATTGCAGTACGACACGTTTTTTTAGGAATTCCTTGACGGCGCCTGGCACTGTGTCTGAGTGAAAATAATCAGCTACTTGGAAAACGCACGAGTGGGTGGATGTTATGTTGTTCGCCGCAACCTATATCCTTCTACATGGCTGTTCACGCCGTTCAGTGTTCCACGTACACCAGCATGTAAACTCAATAACGAAAATGTTTTTGTACTTATGAAATAAACAATGACCGTAGCAATTATGATCCTAGCAATCTCCTTTTCATCGTATTACTGGATAACGACACAGGAATATTTCTGGTTAAATTTTCTAAGCATATTGCATTATATAGTAATGTTTTCTAAGTGTTGAACAGCCCATTAGTCTATTAATCGGCTAATGGGTTGTGCAACACCCCTTAAAACATTACTATATCTGCAATATACTTAGAAAGTATAACCATAAATATTCCTCAATCAGTTAACATAACAGCGGCAAATGGTCATATGCCCTACGGCGGGCCGCTGGGAGCGGCCCGCCGGTAAGCCTCTGAGCAAATTCCCAGCGGCCCTACGTCGTACACTTCCGTCGGGCCGCCGATAAGACATATGGAGGGCCTCCGGAGGCCCTCCGTCTTTGTGTTTGCTGGGGTGTGTGTCTGTGTGTGGTATAGGTTCCGCCCCCCGTGGCGGAATCCCATCATATACCACATTTTTGGAACCAGGTTAACCAGGGGAAGGTCATAAGCCCAGTTATGAGATGATCCGATCACTTTTGTTTTCTTTTTTTAGCAGCCTATTAGCGATAATTGAAAAAAAGTGGGTTGCGAGAATTGAGGAAGCCTTGATGTAGGGTGATGGGTAATGGGTGAGTGAATGGGTGGGGTAATGGGTGTGGGGTGATGGGTGAGTGAATGGGTGGGGGGTGATGGGTGATGGGTGAGGGAATAGATGGGGGGTGATGGGTAATGGGTGAGTGAAATGGGTATGTGGTGTGGTGGGGGGATGGGTAATGGGTGAGTGAATGGGTGGGGGGTGATGGGTAATGGGTGAGTGAATGGGTGGGGGGTGATGGGTAATGGGTGAGTGAATGGGTTGGGGGTGATGTGAATGGGTTGGCGTTAATACATACATTTCTACATCCATGATCTGGAGTGTCCGTGTTTGGTGGGCCGAAGGCCCACCAAACACAGGTGGTGGGCCGAAGGCCCACCAATAGCCCTCCGCAGGAGCTAGCCAAAAAGTCCGCCCGGAGGGCGGCTTTGCGGCTAGTACGACATAAAATAGAAACACACATAAGTAGGATATCTTTGACACACACACACACACACACACACACACACACACACACAGACACACACACACACACACACACACACACACACACACACACTATAATCTTGATAGGCCTAACACACAGGCTTATCACAAGTCTTAGCATTGCGTGACGGCGTGATAAGATGTTAGATGAGGTGTTGGTGGGTGGGTGTTATCGGATGAGGGACTGAGGGGAGGTGTGAGGGGGTTACGGTGTTGAGGTTAACAGGTGAAGGGAGGGGGGTTAGGGGGGGAGGTATGGGAAAAGGGTTAAGGACGTGGCAATAGATAGTGGAGAAGGAAGGAAATGTGAGAGGTAGAGTTAGAGAAGAGTAGAGGGTAGAGTAAAAGAGAGAGAGAGAGAGAGAGAGAGAGAGAGAGAGAGAGAGAGAGAGAGAGAGAGAGAGAGAGAGAGAGAGATACATGCATAGAGAAATTAGCAGATAGATAAGTACAAGGAGAGGAGGAGTACGAGTGCTGGGGGGAAACAGGTGGTAAAGGTTACTTGTGGATCGGGTTGGAGGAGGAGGTAAGGTGGGAGGGAGGAAACTGATGCTGTGACCTTCCTCGGGTAAAATCGGTCACTTTTTTATACATCCTCCTCCTCCTCCTCCTCCTCCTCCTCCTTTCACCATCGTGGTTTGTCTGATCTTCGACTCAGTGCCAGATGAAATGAAAGGAGAGAAGAGATAAGGAATGAAGCGAGAAGAAAAGATATAGTAAATTAGAAACAAAAAGAGGATAAAGCATAAGGGGGAATGTTAAAGAGAGAGAGAGGGGGGAGCGGGAGACTCAAGAACCAGGTTATTTTTAGGCACGATTTAAAAACTTGTTTTACCTTTATGGACACACACACACACACACACACACACACACACACACACACACACACACACACACACACACACACACACACACACACACACACACACACATACACACACACATACACACACACACACACACACACAAGAAATCAAAAGTAGTGATGAAACCTTACTATCTGTATGCGTATATGGACGAGAGGTTGGTTTAGAGAAAAAATTGTTTATCACGTGTGTTTACATTCCTCCCAGTCACTCACGGTATGGCAAGCCACAACACTTTGATGAGCTTGATGAATTATTTCTATCTAATTCTGACTGTTATCATGTTGTATGTGGTGACTTTAACGCCCATACTGGCACTTTGTCTGACGTTGCTCAAATCAGTGAGGATACAGTTAGTAATCTACCAACAGAAATTGATGTTAATTGTGTTTTAAGTTCCTCAGGCTGCTTACAGAATAGATTCAATCAGGATGGTACACCTGGCAGAAGCTCTTACGGTAAGAAATTAGTTGAAGTGTGTAAAAATAATTATGTTGTTATATTTAACGGTAGAATTGGTTATGATATGGGGATTGGAAAATACACAACCACCTACAATACAACTATTGATTACGTTATCAGTACGCACAATATTGTTAAGCATGTGAAAATATTTAAGGTATTAGAATTCAATCCATTGTATTGCGATGTACACTGTGGTATACAGACTGTTAGAATTTTCTTGCCTGGTGAGACAAGCGTGTAAAGAGAGTAGTGAAGTGAATGAAGCATCTTGTGTAAGACCGGGAAGATGGAAAAATGAGAGAAAGAGTGAGTACGTGGAAAGTGTGGATGGTAACAGGGTGAATGAGCTGTTTGACGGAGTGGATGACATGACTGTGGATGACATAACTCACCAGTTAAAACTTGTGTTAATAGAACCAGCCTTAAAGATTTTTTCACATAGTAAGAGCAAATATATAAAAAAGAGTAATAATGCTAATATGAAAGGATATGACAAACAGTGCTTTATTGCTAGAAAAGTATACCACAAAGCTAAAAATAAACATAATAAACATGAAAGTGTCACTACGTATAATGCTATGATAGAGAAAAGTAAGAAATACAAGAAAGAAATAACAAGGGCGAAGAATAAAGAAAATCTCAATATAGTAAAACAACTAAGAGAAGTCAAAAGTAAAGATCCAAAGTTATATTGGAAAATATTAAAAGGTGATCAAAGTAACAAAGAGAGCAAGATTATACTTGACGAATTTTACGACCATTTTAGATTGCTATTTACCGATGATGACTATAATAACGAGGACATTAACTATGAAATCATTGGTGAGAACAACTCGCCTTTATTGAATAGTGCTATCACTTCTGATGAGATAAAAATATGCATAAGTAAGCTAAAAAATAATAAATCGCCTGGTGTTGATAATATAATTAATGAATACATTAAATGCACGCAAAAATTACTGTGTCCCTTATACGTCAAACTATTCAATAACATATTGGATACGGGTGTTTTTCCATCAGAGTGGGCGACTGGGGTAATAGTGCCGTTATACAAGAACAAGATAGACGCTAACGACACGAACAATTACAGGGGAAATACTTTGTTAAGCTGTTTGGGAAAATTATTTACATCCATTCTGAACGATCGACTTAAACAATATTCTGAGGCTAATCATATAATTAATGAAACGCAGGCAGGTTTTAGGCAGGAGTATTCTACCCTGGACCACATGTTTTTGCTCAAATGTGTTATTGACTTGTTTAAGTGGAAGAAGAGAAAATTGTTTTGTTTGTTTGTAGACTACAAAAAGGCATTTGATATGGTGTGGAGAGAAGGTTTATGGTATAAACTTGTTAGGGATGGTATTAACGGTAAATTGTTGAAGGTTGTTCATAGTATGTACAATAATATTAAGTCTTGCGTAATGCTGAATCAACAACTGTCTGACACATTTACGTGTAACACGGGTGTGAGACAGGGAGAAAACCTATCGCCGCTGCTCTTTGTTTTTTATGTTAATGACTTACAAGAAAAGCTTATTGAATGTAATTGTAACTATTTAGATTTCGATAATGATCTTCTGAATGTTTATTTAAGTTTATTAGTGTTGATGTATGCAGACGATACAGTGGTACTATGTAGTAGTGAGGCAAACATGAAACAGGCACTAACAGCTCTTCATAGTTATTGTTCCGAGTGGAAATTAAAAGTTAATGGTAGTAAGACTAAAATTGTTGTGTTTAGCCGGGGTCAAGTACAAACAAGTAATTACAATTTCAAATTTGGTGGTGAGGAATTAGAGGTAGTTAGCGAGTATAAATACTTAGGTATATTGTTTAATTATAATGGGAGGTTTAGGAAGGGGGAGTTGGAATTAAAGGAACAAGCAACGAGGGCCTTGTACGCGCTAATTAGAGAGAACTGCAACTCCGAAATGCCAGTGGTCGCTGGCAGTTTTAACTCACAATTTGGTGAAAAGTTGGTCAACTTGAAAGAAAAATATGGGCTTATTCCACTGCACTTAAAACACAAAAGTATAATATTAAGAACGATTTTCTTCTATATGTATATTGTATAGAAGCCTGATTCTGTAAAACATTGTATATAACCAAATAACCAAGTAGGTTATAGTTGAGGAGGCGAGGTAAATGGAACTCTATGATATTATATAGTCAATAACGAATGTTTAGAAGTTAGCTATACCTAGGCAGTCATATTTTCCTGTTATTATTGTGTATCAATCAGATAGAAAGCCTAGAAGTGCAATGAGTCGACGCGTGAAGTGGCAATGTTTTGATTCAATCTCCCCGCCACAATCTCCCCGCCCACCACTCCCCGCCGCGGCACGTCGCCTCCACAATTATAACCTACATTGTCGCAGCAACAAGCCGATTTCGGCATTCTTTATTCTTCGTTTTTCCAAGGCATTGCTTATTGTATTTTGACAAGCGTTTGCCAGACGCAGCAGTACTGTCTTAGAAAACAGTGTGAACATCGCCCAAATTTTACATGCCACAATATACATGTAAAAAATATATTAAGCTTTGCTACACGAGGCGAGTAATTTGCATTAAATTGCTATTATAGAACGTTCCATCGTAATGCATGTCATCCATATAATTAGTAGAACAACAGAAGAACTATATTTTTTGGTTTTCAGATGCGGTGCATCAATGTTTATCGCGAAATTAATTTATGAAAAATATTAGTCGCGGAGGGAAAACACAGTAGACCAACCTTTGAGTTAAAACTGCCAGCGACCACTGGCATTTCTCGAGTTGCAGTTCTCTCTAATTGGCACCTCACGCAAATATGACTTGCCAGTTGACATTCAAATTGAATTGTTTAACACTATGGTTGTACCCGTATTAACATACGGTTGTGAAGTCTGGGGTGATAATATCATTCGGGAGGTAGAACTATAACAAATGACATTTCTGAAACATATTTTGTATGTACACAGATATACTAGCACCGATATTGTATATGGAGAACTAGGGGTGTATCCACTTGAAATTACTATTAAGTGTAGGATGATTCATTACTGGTCTAAATTGATTATGGGAAAACAAACAAATTTAAGTTATGTAATGTACAACTGTTTATTGCAGCTACACACAAGTGGTGTTTATATATCGCCATGGCTAGAATGTATAAGGAATATATGTATTGAGTGTGGTTTGCCAGTAGTGTGGATGACGCAAACTATTAACAACCCAAAATGGTTTAGGAAAGCGGTGGAACAGAAATTAAAAGATATATGGATAACAACTTGGTATAGAAATGTAACAAGCAGAGGCATTTGCAGTAGTTATATGATGTATAAAGAAGTTTATGGGATTGAAGAGTATTTAGCCAAACTAAATAAAACTAATCCTATCTCTCTAACTAAATTCCGCACAGGAAATAATCAGCTGCCAATTATTACTGGAAGACATAGTCAAATAAGCAGGGAAGAGCGTTATTGTACTCAATGTAATGACGGACAACTAGGAGACGAATATCATGTTCTGTTGCAATGTCAAAATGAGGAAATTATTCAGTTAAGAACCAGATACATACCAGAGTATTACAGGTTACACCCAAATCACTCTAAATTTACAATGCTGATGCAGAACAAAAATGTAATAATATTAACAAATTTAGCACAATTTGTAAATGCTTTGATTAAGCTGTTTAGATGATTTTTCGGTTATGAATGTGTATATATATTACACAGGAGCTGTGCTCCATACTTTTTATAAAGTCTGAGCAAATAAATATATTCTATTCTATTCTATTATATTCACACACACACACACACACACACACACACACACACACACACACACACACACACACACACACACACACACACACACACACACACACACACACACACTTTCCACCCACTGAGTTGCTATCTTACATTCCTTCAGTGTGAATATTACTACCACTACTACCACCACCACCACCACCACTACCACTACTACTACTACCACCACTACTACTACTACCACCATCACTATTATTACTGTTAACCTCATCATCTCCTTTCCCCGTAATGGTTTCAGGCCCATAAATATACACTCCCCTTGTCGTAGCTACTCATTGATTGCACGCTCACTTGCACGTCACGATCACTTGCACCAACACCTCAAGATTGTGTTGCACCTGCATGTCTGTGTCTGTGTCTGTATGTATGTACGTATGTGTGTGTGTGCCTGGCTGGCAGGGTTGGTTGGGTGGTTTCGTGTATAGATCCAGTTGTTCAAGAGTTCTAATAAGGATCATTGGTATAAAACTTTAGAGGTGCGTGTTTGACCTTGAGAAATGTATATGTAATGTGATGGTATACTTTTTGTTTACATTTTTGGTATTACGTGGACTGATACGGCTCTATCTGCTACTGCTGCTGCTACTACTACTTCTATTACTAGCTACCACCACTACTACTCCTATTGCTACCACCACTATTGCAACCACCACTACTATCACAACCACCACCACTACTATCACTACCACCACCACTACTATCACTAACCACCACAACCCAACTATTTATACAACTACCACTAGCTTTACTATTTACTAGTACACTACCCACTACTGCTGCTGCTACTACTACTTCTATTACTACTAGCTACCACCACTACTACTACTATAGCTACTACCACCACTATTATTCTCTTTACCACTACCACCACTATTGCTACCACCACTACTATCACAATCACCACCACTACTATCACTACTACCACCACTACTACTATCACTACCACCACTACTACTACTACCACCACCACCACCACTACTAATACCATAATTTCTACTACTACTTCTACTACTACTACTACTACTACTACTACTACTACTACTACTACTGCTACTACTACTACTACCACCATTACTATTACCACTACTACTACTATACCTTTCCGTCTACCATTCATCTCCCTTCTGTACACTCCTCCGTCCTCCCATATTCAACAATCTCCAATTATTTCGTACCCATTCCCCCTTTTCTCCTAACGTTACCTAATCCCACAAAAATCTCACACCATAGCTCAAGTGTTCCCTTTTGGCTTTAATATTCCCCCAGCACCTGAAGCTCATTAGTCAGGGAGGATGGTTGTCTGGCTGGATTTATTACCATTTGAGGGATGTATGAGGTATTTTACTTAGCTTCTGCGGTGTAAGTAAACCTATATTTAGCGTTTTTATGTATGAGAATTTACGTGAATTCATAGGTATACGTGAAACATAATTTATGAGAATTCATAGGTATTCGTGAATTAGGCATACCGTTAATGTATATATAGATTACTTTATAGATTACTTTTCTAGAAATCACCCTGTTTATCTTAACTTTGTTATCGGTGATAGCCCTTAACACTAAGTGTATATCATTCATAAAGTCTGTATATAATATTTTCTCACATTTCCGTACCAAGTAATAACTATCTGCTGTATTCTGAGTCACCACTTGTACCGATTAAACTGTTTTGGCAAAATTAATACGTAACAGGCAGACGGCGCTGATCACTGTTACGTTATATACCGAGATGGGATGTCCTCGCTGGTTGATTAAGTTCCCCAAGAGGCTAAGAGCATTAATATTTTCATTTATTTATGTATCATATTTCTAAGCAATTTAAGGAAATATATCATCCCCATCAGCCTAAAGTAGAACATTTTAATAAATGTATTTTTTATTAAATGCTCATGAGGCTGTATCCTATTACTGCCTTTTTTTTTTTTTTTTGCAGTCCTTGTGATGATTATAATAAAAAATGAATTATGCTACTTCATGTGTAATGTAATATATTGTGTAAAACAAAGTATGAATTATTTGTACATTAAAATCAACATGGCAATTTTAATATACATGTGGAGTAGCTATGTAGCATATATTTCAGCATTTTTATAACAAGTATGGAAATATATGAAATGTGGATTTTTGGGGATTTGCCCCCCAAATATTTAGGGATTTGGAGACCAGACTGTCTGGCAACACTGCCAGCAGGTCCCTCGTCGGGCTCATATATAGTGTTCCCAAAGGGATCCTCGCAGCCCTAAAACAAGAACATGGTCCCTCGCCATCCAGTCCCTGTGGTTTTCGCGCTTTGATCGCCTTGTAAGTGCCTTTCTGCTAGGCTTTATGGACTAAAACAGTGCAGAGACCGTGGTAAGTGCTTGTGAGTGCCCAAATTATACGGCATGTGTTGGTGTAGTGATGTGTGTTGTCGGTGACGGTGTGGTGTGTTCCCCAGTGTGCAGTGTGGACACTACAATACATTACACCACTAAACACAGTGGTAGATTCGAAGGATACATGCATGTGTTGTATAACAAGGGGTGTCTCTTAATACCGAAATACAGCGAAATAGGTAATAATGGACGAGGACTTCGCGGTCGTTTTCAGAGACACACACATTTTTTTTGGCCTACAATAGGTGTTTTTGGTATTATTCTAGTGTTTGCCCATACTCCCCCTCTCCCACAAAACAAGCTTGGGGACCTGGGGGAATGCGGGATATTTGGCTGGGGTACAAAATATGCGTCGCAACCACATAGTTTTTGAGTTGGGTGTGTTAAAAAAATTCCCTAGATCTAGGGAAATTTCTTTGGATTTCTTCTGAGTCCAGAGACGTGTGAACCTGACGATCCTCACAGAATGATGACCGAAGTGTCGAGAACCCCCCCAACCCCCCCGCTAGGAGGTTAGGTTATATTTGTTTAGGGTAGGTTATATTTGGTTAGGTTAGGTTAGATTTAATTAGGTTAGATTAGGTTAGGTTAGATTTGGTTAGGTTAGGTTATCGGTGGGTCAAGTCCCCCGCTAGGTTAGGTTAATTTTGGGTAGGCAAATTTCTCTAGATATAAGGAAATTACCCTAGATCTAAGTATTTTTACCCACCTATACAACTCTTAAATTACGTGTTTCCAACGCATAATTTGTTCCCCACCCAAAAACCACGCATTCCCACAGGTCCCCAAACTTGTTTGGGAGAAGTAGGAGAGTATGGACAAACACTATAAATTTACCGCTTTTTCGGTCAATTTATAGTTTCACCCAACCAACGATTTTCTGATGCGCCTTATGTTTTTCTGGTGTGTTGTTATGTGTTCTGAATGAATCTGCTAACCGTTTCTGTCGCAATTTTTTTATTTATTTTTTGGCAAAAATGACAAAAAAAAAAAAAAAAAAATGAACCTAAACCTAACCTAACCCTTACCTATACCTAACCTTACCCATACCTAACCTATACCTAACCTATAACTAACCTAACCTTTACCTAACTAAAAAAAAGAAAGAAAAAAACTAACCTTTATCTACCTAAAAAAAAATGGAGATAGTATTATTTTCCGGTAACCTATATTAAATTGGGGGAAAAAAAAAAAAATTCATCACCGAATTTTATGGTCGCCGTTTCCATTAAAAACACTGTCTCCATCAGAAGAAGCACTAAAACTTGGCCGGGAGAAATTAGTCAGGGTCTCAGATAACAGGGAAGTAATTGAATAGAGCATACCAAACCTAACCTTATAGGTTTTATTGAAACCTAACCTAACCTTAACCACTAGGTATACCTAACTTAACCTTAACCTTAACCATGCATAAAATTCGGTGATTAATTTTTTTTTTTTTTTTTTAAATGTGTTTCCGGAAAATTTAACTTTCTCCATTAGAAAAAGTACCTATTGTAGGCCAGGAAAAATTTGTCAGTGTCTCTGAAAACGACGGCGAAGTTCTTGTCCATTATAACCAAAAATATAATCCGGTTCCCACTAGCCCGCTTGTACGGCCGCCGTACAACAACAATGACGTCACAAAAAAGTCTACCGCACCGCCGTACCGCTGTACGGCTGCCGTACAAAGTTAAAATCAAGTAATCTCTCCCGCTCGGCTTTGTCCGCTCGAGCGGAGGTGCAAACTATGCCCAGTTACCACAAATACCACTCAAGCGGTGATGATGGTGACGTCATTGTTGTGCGGTGTACGGCAACGGCGGCCGTAGAAGCGGGCTAGTGGGAACCGGCCTTTATACAGAAATGCATTATTTAAACTCATCTTATGTCAATTAATACTATATTAAAGTATATATTGGTATTAAAAAACATAAGGTATATGTAAAAAAGCTTATTTATGTATATTTTAGTATATATGGGTATGTGTTTGGGTGTATTTCGGTATATTTCGGTATTAAAGAGTTATATACCGAAATACGTATACCGTAATACATCCAAACAGACCAAAATATACCGTAATACACCCAAACACACCGAAATATACCAAAATATGCAGAAATAAGTTATTTTAAATGTATGTATGTCAATTCACACCATATTTGAGTACAATTTGGTATTAAATGACAGTATATATGTAAAAAAAAAAAAAAAAAAAAAAATCTGTACATTTTGGTATGTATTTGGGTGTATTTCGGTATATTTCGGTATTAAGAGTTTATCTTAACACCGAACCCAAACACGTTATTTTATTATATCTCTTGATACCATATTTTAGTGTATTTTGGTATTAAGAGACATACAACATATATACAAAAAAGTACATCAGTATATTTTGATATATTAATGTATGTTTTTGGGTGTATTTCGGTATTAAGAGATACCGAAATTATCCTTTAATTATGCCCTTTTTCTTGAAGTGTTGTGGTGTTTGCTGCTGGATCACCCTTTGTTGTGCTTGTTCCTGTGAATGTCTTGGCATTATTACTAATCGTTGTTCTTGCTGTTTCCTTGTTTTCCACATCCGTAACAAATGTTACAGGTTGTGCAGGTTGTGTTCCCGTTGGTATGTATGTTTCTGTAGTTTAATTTGAGTGTGTTGCTTCTGCATCTGATCAACTGAGCAGGGAAAAATCAGTGTTCCTTGCAGTATTGCATGAATTCTAAAAGTAAGTTAATGGTATAAAGGGTGTAAAAGTCATCATTTACAGTGCACTCTTTGTCTCAACATCAAATTTTGATAACGATTACATTGAGCATTATAACTAATATAACTGATAAGAAATATTTTGAGTTCTAAACATCAGTGTGTGTGTGTGTGTGTATTAGAATATTATGCATTTTATGCAGACATATTGTCATATTCCAGCTACCCATGGAGCACAGTGGGGGAGTTTCTTGGTGCAGGAGGTGCTATAGGTGTGGCACATTCCTCATGGATCAAGGCTGAAGATGAGGTAATTATATTTTATATTTTATATTTATATAGTTATATTTATAGTTATTTAATTTTATAGTTATATTTATACTAGCAAATTAGTGTTAATTAATGAGCCTCTTTTTGTTATTAGTTGCAATATCAAATATGATTTCATGACTTTAATGTGTGTTATCTACAGGTCATGTACTGGTACTGGCCTCCTAACAACCAATCAGAGAGGACAACGAGGACGGAACTGCCTGATACCCAACTGTGGTCATGCTACAAAATACGCATTCTATCTTATGCAGGTAAGACTTCTTGCACAAGTGTTCTAGTTTACATTAGAATTACACAATAATGTGTGGATTGCTAGTCTAATGTATGTCTTCCAATATTTGACTTGTATTATCTAGGTATCAATGTATCAATACCACTAATGACTTGCTCCCTCCGGGAATGTCATCCAAGGATATGGCCGTGTTAGAAAAGCCTCCACCTCTCCCTACAAAACACTCTCGCCCTTTCTTTCTTGTTTATGTCCTCCCCCTCTACTAGCACCTTTTGCTTATGTATATACTCCTTTACCCTTTTCTTCCATCTTCCAGGTGGCCTCTCCTACTAGTAGAACCCTCAGTCTCACTCATCCTTTTCTCACGAACTCCTCACTCATCATCCTCTCACTATGACCAAACCACCTCTTTGTATTTCGCTTCACCATTCCACCAGTCTGCACTCCACTTCATTTGCACTCGTTCCCATGCTGTATCTTTCATACATGATTTTTTTATTTCACCCTCTCATCTTGTAATCCACATGCCCCTCTCAGATCACTTATTTCCACTGATTGCACTCTTGACTGCTGTACCCTTCCTTTCAAGTACCATCCCCTTATTTTTCTTACTTTTTCACCCCCTTATTTTATTTTTCATTTATTCAAAGACATCCATTCTACCACCGTGTCTCCTCCATATTTTAACAATTCCTTTTATAAATACATGTTATGGGCATTTTCCTGTATTGATTATTTTAATGTACCCTTTGTCTGCATACTTATATGATTCAATAATTTCATACAACTTTCTTCAGGCTAATAGACGAGCTGGAAGAGCAGAGGTAACCTCCAATATTGACTCAGATGTACAACAACCCAGGAGAAGGAAACGCGAGTCAGGCGGTACTCTAGCAGTGATGCAAGTGATGAGGGCAGGTTTCCTATGTCATCACTCACTAAAGGTTCGTTGTGGTTTCTATGGCTGCTTATTTATGCTTAGTACAGGTGATGGTAGCTGTACAAAATGTATATACCAAAAGATGGAAACAGGTTCTTCAGCATACTTTCGGATGATATATATATACATATATAAATAATATATATATATAATATATGCAATATATATATATATATATATATATATATATATATATATATATATATATATATATATATATATTTATACTGACGATAAATAGTATATTTTATACTATATATTGCTGCTGCCGGCGGTAGTCAGGGCTTTTTTTTCCTAGGGGGTTTTGTCCTAAGGGTTTTGTTCTAGGGGTTTTTTTCCTAGGGTTTTTTGTCCTAGGGGGGTTTTGTCCTAGGGGGGTTTTGTTCTCAGGGCTTTTTTTCCTAGGGGGTTTGTCTAGGGTTGTTTAGGTTTTTTTCCAGGAGTATATATATTGCAGCTCTGTTGCCCTGCCCTTTTTTCCTAGGGGGGTGTTCGTCCATCCTAGGAGTCTTTGTTTCAGGCTTTGCCAGGGCATTTTGCAGCTAAGAGTTGGACTTTTCATCTTCTGGCTTTGTTCTTCGGGCTTAGCCTTTTCCTAGATTTTCTCTTGCTGGGTTTTTGTCTAGGTTTTTTCTTTCGTAGGCAGAGTTCTCCCTGTCGAGAAGCTGGCTGCCCCTTTTTCCTCAGGGCAAGACCGTGAAAGGACTTCTTTCCGCAATGCTGTCTTGATCTTCGGCCTAAACCTTGGGCTCTGTCCTCTACTCAGACACCTTTTACCGCTTCGGGCTGTGTAGAGGACGCTCTCCAATATCCGCTGCTTCCTTTCCCTTTTTGGCACCCCTGTACGAGAAACCACCATTCCTGCCCCTTCGAGGAGCAAGCTGGCTACAACTGTCCCCAACCCTGTAAAAGGTCTCAACTGTGATTGGCCTCATCAGCTCTGGGCACCACTGTCCAGTTGCGGGTTCGGAGGGGAGAGGTAACGTCACCAACCGAGCTTCTTGCACTGCTGGCGAGCGGGAGGCGAGCCACTTCCTGTTTTCTCTCCTTCTCTCACTCCCCATCCTGTATCACTCACTCTGATCCTCTCAGTCTCTCGCCCACTGTCTTCCTAGCGGGTCTCATCGCTCCGGACTCTCAGCTGCTCTCTGGACTCTCTCTCTCTCTCTCTCTCTCTCTCTCTCTCTCTCTCTCTCTTCTCTCTCTCTCTCTCTCTCTCTCTTCTCTCTCTCTCTCTCTCTCTCTCTCTCTCTCCCCTCGCTCGCTCGCTCGCTCTCTCTCTCTCTCTCTCTCTCTCCTCTCCTCTCTCTCTCTCTCTCTTCTCCTCTCTCTCTCTCTCTTCTCTCTCTCTCTCTCTCTCTCTCTCTCTCTCTCTTCTCTCTTCTCTCTCTCTCTCTCTCTTTTTTTTTCTTTTTTTAAATTTATTTAAACTTAGTACATTTGGTGTTATTAGAGCTAAAGCTCTAGATTTTACACTAGAGGTATCTATAGCTACATATAGTAAAAAAAAGACATTTTATATATAATAATAATTTAGGTCATCAACCAGCTGTTCACCCCCCGCTTAAAGTCTTGTAGCGAGGCGTGGTGGTGGAGGTCGGTTTGTTGAACTAACTGGTTCCACAGACGGCCGTAGCGGGGTAAGAAGGAACGTAGGTGGTGCTCTGTCCTGGAGAAGGGCACAGTCACTTGCTCCTGTCTGTGTGGGGCGACACGGGTGGAGTGAAGGGGCGGCGGGGGCATGGGGAGCTTGATGGCTGCCAGGTGGGGCGTGTGGAAATTTAGTGCCTTGTGCATGACACATAAACCTGCCACATCCCTGCGCTCCTGGAGGGGTTGAAAGGAGTCAGGCGCGTGGTGGGGACGTTCATCGCTAACCAGTCGCTGGGCTCTTCTCTGGACGCGGTCTAGTGCGGCCAGGTAAGAGGGCGGGCAGGAAGAACATGCTAGGGGGGAGTATTCCATCAGGGGACGTACCTGAGCCTTGTACATAACCTCAACCCCCTTGGCATCTAGAAGGTGGGAGATGCGCCGGACACAGCTGAGTCTCCAGGCCGAGTTTTTAGCTACTCTCCTGGCATGACTGGTGAAGGTCAGTCCCGCGTCAAACTCCACCCCAAGGATGGAGATGGATCTCTGAAGGGGGAGTGATCTGCCCTCAAGCCGTATGTCCGTTGCAGGCAGGTTGGTGATGTCTTGCCTGCGGGAGATAAGCAGAGCCTGGGTTTTGTCAGGGGCCAGGCTGACCTGCCATCGATTACTCCAGGTGACGATGTTGTCCAATGCCAGGTTGATGCGGCACACCGTGTCCTGCCAGTCACGTCTGTCGCAGGAGAAGGCAAGGGTGCAGTCATCAGCTTAGGCCTGGGCCTCAGGAATGAGCTGGAGAATGTCATTGAAATAGACATTCCACAGAAGAGGCCCGAGTACGCTGCCTTGCGGGACGCTGGCGTGGATGGGTTGCTGGCTGGAAGTGTGGCCGTTGATCACCACTCGTAAGGTCCTGTCTTGGAGGTAGTCCTGGATGAGTTGCAGTAGGGCGCCGCGCACTCCCAGGCTCCTCAGCTTGGCAACGAGACCTCGGTGCCATACCCTGTCAAAGGCTCCAGCGATGTCCAAAGCCACGACAAAGGTGTCCATTCCTCTATCCAGCGAGTGGTTCCAGGAAGCAGACTGAAGGAGGAGCAGGTCTGCAGCTGACCTTCCCTGCCTGAAACCAAAAACTCTCTCTCTCTTCTCTCTCTCTCTCTCTCTCCCCCCCATCTCTCTCTCTCTCTCTCTCTCTCCCTCCTTTTCTCTCTCTCTCTCTCTCTCTCTCTCTCTCTCTCTCTCTCTCTCTCTCTCTCTCTCTCTCTCTCTCTCTCTCTCTCTCTCTCTCCCTTTTCTCTCCTTAGTTTTTCTATCTCTTTCGTAGAGGATGAAGAGGGAGAAGGAAGAAGAGAAGGGAGAATAAATAGATGAAAAAGAAAGAAAGGGGAGAGAGAGAGAGAGAGAGAGAGAGAGAGAGAGAGAGAGAGAGAGAGAGAGAGAGAGAGAGAGAGAGAGAGAGAGAGAGAGAGAGAGAGAGAGAGAGAGAGATCCAACACCAGCAACAACAACAACAACAACGACTACAGCAGGAGCAGTGGCGGGATGATCCCCGCTCCCAGCCTGGGGCACCGGAGGAGAGTCGGTGCCCTAACAGTGTTGCACAAGGCCCAGGTGCAACACACTTTCCACCTTGCAGGACTTCGGGTCCCGTGGAGGAGGTCAGAGCGCGCTACGAGGACGGTAGCGTCAGGTGACCTCCTCCAGAGGTGTGTGTGTGTGTGTAAACAAAGGGTGGACGGATCCTGCTCCACTGTTTTACTCAACTAAACCCTGAATCACGGATCACCAAGGCGCCCCAGGTGTTGTTTACGGCATATAAAGACCGTAAGAACACTTTGGTTTAGTTAATGAAGTCGATGGGTTTGGGACTTAGCTTTTATTAGTCTGTGAAGATCTGAAATTCCAGGCTAACCCTTCCCTCGACAAATTTTCCCGAGTTCGCGCATGTGCACTAAGTATATGACGTCAAAGCCTTGCCAAGGCAACGGCGACGCTACCCAGGCCTACCATACACACACACACACTTTGGTGCACACGCGCACTCTGGCCAACCAGGAATAGTACCTATATATAACTGAGGCAAATTCAGTAAGCAAGGATGTTGGAAGATGATCTTCAAGACACTATAACCCATACCCACCAACATCAGCCAGAAAAAAATGATGCGTTCCCGCAATGCCCAACTAGAGAATTCTTGAACACAAACTTTAACAAGCCAGACCTGCAGAAACAGTGTCGTAAGTTAGGTCTCAAAAATATATGGGTTACAAAGAGCGAGCTTATAGATATGATACTCAAGAATCCCCAAGCATCCAGTTCCGCATCTGACGATTCTGAAGGAGAGGAGGCTGAGGTGGATGTACAGAAAATGGCCAGAGATATTGAGAATATCAAAGCTAAGCTCGAAACGAAGGATATGGAGATCGAGCTTCTCAACGTGGAGATCAAGACGGCCTACGAAGCAATCGAGGTTCTCCAGCAACGAGTGAATGAATTGGAGCAACAGAACAACCGTAGCAGCATAGGACAATCCCAGCCAACGACGGTTGTTCCACCATCCTCCCACTGCCTTCTACTGGGAGATACTAACCTACGACGAGTCTCTCGCTCCGACCTGGGTGAAAACTGCTCTGTTAAGACCATTGACGGCGCAAACATCGATTTACTCAAAAGCTGGGTAACAGAACAACTCAACCGGACCCCTGCAGAGTGTTTTATATACTGTGGCATTAATGACATTTTAGACGAGACACCGCTTGAAAACATTCTAATAAGCTAGGCTCATTGCTTAGTGATCTAAAGGAGAAAAACTGCAATATGAAAACATGTATGTCAGATAGTACCACTTACAGTGTCACAAGAAAATAAAGCCACTATAGAAGTTTACAACGAACACCTACTCAAATGGGGTGAATCTAATGGCGTAACAATTATAAAGACAATACCAAAATTTACGCTTAGCACAGCACGCTTAGCACGCTAGATGATCTGTGTTTTGAATTAGACGGAGATAGATCTATGTTAAACAGATTAGGTGTTATCAGATTATTAAGTGCGATTGCAACACAATGTCCCGAATTCCAATTGTGCAAAAACTGGAACGTAGTAAAGAGATCGCAAAATCTCTATAGTATGAATACAAATTATGAAACTTTGCACACACGACAGTTCCCTCAACGGGGCCCCCCCAACCCTCACTCTACGCCTACGCCCGGCCCGTCCTTTACCCGGTACCCTCCACCCGGGTGGACACCCCGCGGTGCTGTACCGCATGGGCCTGATCGTCCATACAGCTCAGTGCACCGTGATGCCGCGCCGCGACCTCGCGGCGTCACTTCATGGCCCCACACCATACAAAGGGGTCAACAAGTATTCAATGGAGGAGGAGCCCGCCATACCTCACCATCTGACTGGCGACGGAACGGTGGTTACAACCAAGGGCCAGGACCTGACTACCGCCACACCATCAACACCAATACCCACCCCACGCTGTACTCATCCCACCATACCGGGACAAAACATGGATGTTATAATTGTGGAGAATTTAACCATCGCCGGGAGAAGTGTAGGTTTGACTATAGATTGAAATGTGGAATCTGTCATAGATTTGAACACAAGCAAAGGTTGTGTCGAGACTTCAGTCCATAGGATGTTGGCGAGGAAGGTATAGCCGGTATAGTCAACGTCGACAAAAGGGATAACTTAATCATAGATCACATTAACGCACAGAGTCTTGTAGCCAATAAGGATGAAATATGTCTTCTAGTTAATGAACGGAAAACTGATGTTTTATGTGTGAGTGAAACATGGCTCACTCCTGAGGTTTTAGATGTGCATATTACCATACCTAATTACAATGTGTATAAATGTGACAAAGGTAGAGGAGGTGGTGTTTGTATCTATGTCAAGGAGATTTTTACCGTTACCCCAATTGATATAAATGTTGAAAGACCAGAAGGAGTGGAGAACATATGGGTCACGGTACAATGCCGTAAACTACCTTCTGTTATCATAGGATGCCTGTACCGTCATCCACATTCTAGCTTACACACGTTTGATTATGTAACGGATGTTTGTAATTTTATACGCTTGCGTAACAAACCATTTTATGTACTTGGAGATTTTAATTGTAATATTTTATTGAAGAATAACAAGATGGAAAGAATTATTACTAATACTAAATTGACCCAATTAATTGATAAACCTACACGAATTACTTCCCACTCCACGACATTATTGGACATTATTGTGACAAATAAGCCTGATTTACCTCTTCATCACGATGTAATTCCCTGTCCTGTCGCTGATCATGATCTTGTTACCGTCACACTGGACATTCGAAAGCCAAAGCGACAACAATCTACTATTAGAATTTTTCGACAACTAAGACACTATTCTCCTGAAACATTGTGTAATCTACTTAGAAGAGAAGTTCATACTTTGAATACAATTTTTGCAACTGATAATGTCGATAAGCATGTATATTTATTTAATGAAGTTTTCCACAAATGTTTGGATTCATGCGCACCCTTGGTAACAAAAGAAGTACGAAGGCCTTTTGCCCCGTGGATCACTGAAGACCTTAAAGCTATAATGCAGCAAAGAGACCGTGCACAGAAAGATCTTAAAGAAGACAGAAATAATGTTAATTTGCAGACTAATTATAAAAACCTAAAAAGGCAAGTCAGAGGATTGTTTCGGCGAGCTAGATCAGAATATTATAATAAAAGATTAGAGGAAAGTAGAGGAAACAGTAAAGCCACGTGGAGGACTATAGGGGAGTTGATTCCTAACGCCAAAAACAAGAATGTTAAGCCATCAGCAAACAATAACGGTGACGCAGAGGGTATCAAGCGCAAAGCTGAATGTTTTAATAAATATTTTTCTGAAGTGGGAAAAGTCACCTTTGAGAAATCTCAGCAGAATCTGAGTAATTCTGATGCAGTACTACAGCCAGTAAACACCGAAACTTATACTAATCATTTTGATGCTATGTTTAGACCTGTGCCTACAAATTGGGATACAGTAACTCTAGTTATTAAGCATATGAAGAACACTAACTCCCATGGTGGATCTAATGGCATTCCACTGTGTTTCTTGAAAGACTCCCTCCCTATCATTATAATATACCTAACTTGCATTGTAAATACTTCTTTTGTAACAGGTGTTTTTCCCACAGCATGGAAGCACTCTATTGTTGTTCCTATTTTCAAGGCTGGTAACATGAATGAACCTAACAACTACCGCCCTATCTCTCTCTTACCAATTATTTCCAAGGTACTAGAAAAAGTAATCGCATCTCAGCTCACCTAGTACTTAGAGACCAATCGCCTCCTTAGTTTAAAACTCAACATGGCTTTAGGGACCGGCTTGTCTACGGATTCAGCTCTTTTAAAACTTTCTAACAAGTTATATTCAAATATTGATACAAAAAAGGTCTCCCTCATTGCCCTCTGTGACTTATCCAAAGCATTCGACAGCGTCAGCCATGATATATTAATGAATAAATTGTTCAAGTTAAACATCGACTCCTTCTGGTTTCAAAGCTATCTCAGCGGCAGGACACAATCCGTACGTATAGAAAAATGCATATCCGAGAAGACAGGAATATCCCATGGCGTTCCCCAAGGGTCTGTACTAGGTCCTATTTTATTTATAATTTATGCAAATGATCTCTCGTCCTTCTTTTCTGAATGTGAAATTATACAATATGCAGATGACACCCAGTTAATTCACACAGGCAGTGTCAACAATATACAAGACTTAATGCATAGGAGCGAACAATCACTAAAGAAAGCACAACAGTATTTTCACAGGAATGGCCTAATGTTAAACGCCAAAAAGACTCAATGTATGTTTATAGGAACACGAGGTTTTGTCACAGATTCCCCCTGACATATGTATGCATGTTGACGGGAATCTAATTACCCCTAGCAGATCATTAAAGAACTTGGGCATACACTTTGACAACCATATGCAGTTTAATGAACACATCGACGCATTGTACAGGAAAACTTATGGAACCATTGTCCACATAAACAGACTCCGAGACTATTTTAACCAGACCACCAGGATCTCAATAATACAGTCACTGGTCCTAGGTATACTGAATTATGGCATTAAGATTTGGGGAGCATCCAACATCACTCATATACAACGTGTGCAAAGGCTCCAAAACTTTGCAGCAAAAGCTGCTTTAGGAGGGGCTGCAAAGCACGACCATGTCACTCCCTACTTAAAAGACCTTGGATGGCTGAAAATAAATGAAAAATATCACTTTGAGCTAGGAGTAGCCGTGTACAATATAGTTAATAATTGAGTACCTGACTGGTTGTTTTCACTGCCCAAAGTGAGAGATATGTACGAACAACCAGTCAACACTAGACAACAGCAACAACTCCATGTGCCAAAATGCAACACATGTTTGGGAACAAAGTCCCTTCATGTGGCTGGACCTGCTTTCTGGAACAGCTTGCCAAGCCAAGTTAGAGATGCTACCTCATTGCACACTTTTAAAAGTCACTTAAAAAATCACCTTTTATGTAAAAAATTCTTACTCTAATTTTTGACGTCCATACCTGAAATGTATTTTAATCTAAACTAACACCTTTTTTATAACTTTTACTGTATGTTTTTATATTGTAACTTTTAGGAAGTCTTACTTTTTATTTATGTTTTCATTAGGATTTTAATGTTTTACAATTTTTATGTATTCTAATATTTGTATTTGTATATAGACCATGTTCAGTGTTCTACCTTTAACACATGTTATCTTATTCAGAAATATTGTAAGACTCATATTACTATGTTAAAAGAATAGCCATTGTAACAATGGAAATAAAATTCTGATTCTGATTCTGATTCTGATTCTGATTCCTCGAGGCCCCGAGGACCCACACCGTGATGGGCCAGCGAGCCTTTACTTGGGCCACGGCGACACTGTGGAACACCTTCACGGTTGAAGTGGATGTCGTGGCCATGAACACCCAGCAGGTGAAGGTGGCGGCCCACAGATGGTGCCGCTTACATCCGCCTTAGTGCCCGTAAGACGTAACACAGTGTCGTGTCAATAGTATACATAGTGACACACACATAGTGAGACACATTGACACAGTTACGTGTACATAGTGCGCCTGAAAAGTGCCTGTGACGGACAGTGACCCTCAGTCTGTAACATTATATATTTAGTTTATCCTATAAGGCATAGCTTTCAGATAGATGTCCCCGGGACAGGGGACATCTTTAGCTTCTGCCACCCATTGCCTTCAACAACCTCTTTGCTATTTGTAGCCCCATGTATACCATGTCAGTTGTTAATAAATAAAAAAAAATAATAAAAAAAGAGAGAGAGAGAGAGAGAGAGAGAGAGAGAGGAGAGAGAGAGAGAGAGGAGGGGAGAGAGGAGAGAGAGAGAGAGAGGAGAGAGAGAGAGAGAGAGAGAGGAGGAGAAGAGAGAGAGAGAGTGAGAGGGAGAGAGAGAGGAGGAGAGAGAGAGAGAGAGAGAGAGAGAGAGAGAGAGAGAGGCAGAGAGAGAGAGAGAGAGGAGAGAGAGAGAAGACGAGAGAGAGGAGGGGAGAGAGAGAGAGAGAGAGAGAGGTAGGGAGGCAAGACGTTCTGTGGGTGCTCCGTCTTTGAAGGTCAAATTACTGTGGTGGTCCAGTGGTTGGTGCTGCAGTACAAGTGTGCTAGGTAGGACAACAAGTGTCATAGAAAAGGGGTTAAAAACAGAAAAATGGGTTTCCGGGTTTTTAAAAGGGACCTGAAATTAGGAAAAAGGGGAGTGAAGGGGAGCGAGCAGTACCGTGACCTAGGCGCCTCGTCGCGGCCCAAAAGCCCCCCCCCTCCGACCTCCACCCCCCCGGTGTTCCCAAAATTAAGCCCCTTCCCCAAAAAATCGATTATTTTTTTTTTTTCGATCATTTCTCTCTTATTCTACTACGACGGGCGGGAAAACGTGAGACGGGGAAGTAAGTAAAGGGAAAAGTAAAGTGGCAGTACATTGCGGTGACTGTGCCTGGGGCCAGTTTTTCATTAATGACCGTGTGTAAAAAAACCTTTTTTTGAAGGTCTCCCTCACCCCCCCTGCTTTGCTTTGCCCCCTTAAAATTCCCCCTAGGGGACCACCGTCTGGCCACCCTGTCTTTTCCCTGCCCCCCTCCCCCCCCCCAAATTTTCTACCCCCCGCACATTTCCGTTATCGCCAGGAGGGACCTCCCCGGCTACCATCCAAAAAAATTGGTGTGCTGTGTGGGGAAAAGGGAACCCCTTTAAAAAAACTCTTTTTTTAGCTGTGGGACGAAAACTGCCCCCAATCTATGTCCCCTATTTTGTCTGAACGGAACCCTTTATACAAATGTGACACACGGAGCAGCTACGTACCCGGGCCAGCATAGCGCCCCGTGACTTTTGGGTCGGGCGAGGAGGCAGACAAAACCCTCCCAAAGCTACGACCCCTTCGCTCAAGAGAGGGGAGGAGAGGATTTGGGGGGGGGGGGGGAACCCTGGAAGGAGCACCTCACCTCCCCGCCCGAAAAGCCCCCCGGGGGAAGTTTTCTGGGGTCAAACCCCTTTTACCCAGGTCAATCGAGGAAGCCCGGGGAAGCTGAAATAAAAAAACAGGGAGGTGGTTTCCCTTTCCACCAAAACCCTTTGCGGGACAGACAAAAAAGCCTCCAACCCAGCGCCGGGCAAAAAAAAAACTTTTTCCCCAAGCTTCAGTGCTTTCTCAAAAACCATTGGGGCACTGGGGGGAAGTTTTCCCAAGGAATCTGATTCCTGGAGGAAGTGGGGGGTTTTCTGGGCCCAAAGGGAACAAAGGTCACGGAAAGGGCCCTACGCCCTCCCCCCATCCTTAAAAGGTCACCCCCACCCACCGTCGCCCCCCCCCACTACAGCAGCGACTGACCCCCTCCCCTTGCCCCCCCAAAACCCGCAGGGGACGGGACCCCGCCCCGCCCCCTTTCCCCCCTGCTCCCCCTACAACAGCATGCCGACCCCCCACATGCACCCCCCATTTAAAAACTGTCTCCATTTCGACCACCACCTCACAATTTTTTCCGCTGACGCAACCAGCGGCCCCAGGGGCGAAACTGGGGGCCAAAGCAGGACCGAAGTACTGCCCCCGCAAACCCCAAACCCTCCGCCCCCCCGGGCACCCCCGCCTCCTTTGGAATAAAAAAAAAAGGGGGAAAAATAAGAGAATTGTAAATTCGCGAGAAGTGAGCGAGGCCCGGCACCCGGGGGCCCCCAGGGGGAAAACCAGCCCGGAGACAACCCCCAAAAAAAGGGTGTGAAATTTAAACTGCGCACGTAAAGGGCACACATTTGTGTCCTCCCTACGCCTGAAACGCCGACCCGCCAGGGGGGCTCTTCGGGCAAATTCTTGCGGGGGGAAGGGGTTAGTGGGCACCCCCTCTCCCCGCATTTAAAACCACCTCAGCAATCCCGGGCCCCAGCACCCCCCCAAAAGGCCCGCCCACTCTTGTCGCAACTTGGTGCCTGGGGTCATAGCCAGGCCGGAAAGTGGACCCCTTTCCCCCCAAACGTTTTCCCTCGGGCCGGGGCCCTTTAAACTTCTATCACCCCCGGCAGGCCCTGACCCTCTTCCCCCCCTCCCATGGTACGGCCAAAACGCCCAAAGCCATACATTAAAGTTTAAATCTCCGCCAATGTCCGTGGCCTCCGAACGAACATGGGAGCCCTTTACCCCAATGTGTAAAAGACATAGTGCTGACATTTGGGCGACGGAGACCTGGCTAAACAACGGGGTTTGAGCCCACGTTGGGAAGATACGGGGCTAAAACCCAAGGGAAACCAGGGGGGAAACCGCCCTGAGCGAGCAGGGGCGGTGTGGCTGTCTGCTTAAAGGAAAGGAGGGGCAAGCCCGGCACCTCGTTTTTGGTTTCCCGCCCCCCCATATGGAGGTGATTTTTCTTCCGGGTAGTGCTGGCTAAATCGTCAGCCTCCCTGGGGCGCCATGTTCGCCCCCACGTCAGGGACCCGCCTCGCTCCGTACCTCACTGGGGCCCGGGACACCTGATTTGGGAGCCCCGGGCTGCAGGCACGTCTTGGGGGTTTGGGCCCCCTCAACCACCCCTGGAACAGAAATGCCTATGAGAGCCTCCTCACTTTTGGCACGGTTTGACGGCCCACGTAAACCTTCCCTAAAACCACGACGGGGGGGAAAAACTGGCCCCCTGTCATCTCTAAACCTCCGGGGGGGAACACTCTCTGCGGGTCACCAGCTAGTTTTGTTGGGCAGCTCTGACCACCACGCTTTTCCTTAACACAGATGGGTATAGCGTGGCTGGGGAAACAAGGCCCCCCTCTCGTACTGTCTGGTTTGTGGGAAAAAGGGGGGCCCTTGGGCCCCCTTTGCGCCGTGCCCTTTATCCACGGCGGGGGGGGGGTTTTTTCCCCTTTTGCTGCGGATGGGGCGGGTAATATGTCGCGGGGCCCTTATTCCCGCCTCTTTGGGCCCCTTTAGAGACCCCCATTTGCCACCCGCGACTACACCACCAAGCCCCCCCGGGTCACCATGGTTTGGCTCCCCTTGCCTGTTGCTCCCTAGCCAAATAAATCCGCGTGGCCCCCGCTTCAAACGGAACCCCAAATCGGCGGGAACAAGGGGCCTGCACCGGGCGGCCTGCGGAGGATTGGGGGGTCCCCGCAAAAAGGGCCCAAAAAAAGGGGGGGAGACTTGCGCCGCAAATACGAGGCCCAAAGGGGTGGGAAACAAAACTTTGGGGGCCCTGGTTAAGGAAAACAGGGAATCACCGGGCCCAAAATTCAAATTTCCCCCCCCACAAGCAGGACGGAAAAGGAAACTGTCAGCAGCAAGGAAGGCTTTAAACTGCTGGCTAATCTCTTCTCTCAAAATGAAAGGGGGGGGCCCCCCAGCAGCCCCCGCCTCGTCGGAGGGAGCAGTGTGAAGAGAAAAGTCCCAAGGTTTGGGGGGACGCAGGCGCCGGGCCCAGCACTCCTGCAGGGCTCGACACCAAAAAAAACCACTGGCTCTGATGGGCTTCCCCCCCGCAAATTTTTAAAAAAGTGCGCCCGGGGGGCTGTCTGTCCCTCTCACCACAAATCTTCACTGCCGCCTGCAAAAACATCTGGGCCCTTTAGCGTTTGGGAAGGGGGCTTCGGGGTTTCCCCGTTCACAAGAGGGGTTCCAATCTGACCCCAAAAACTACAAAGGGCCCCTCCCCCTTGCTGTCTGTGGTGGGGAAAGTTTCCCAGAGGGTCGTGGGAGAGGTAATCTTTCGTCCCCCTCAGGGCCCAAATAAAATCCTCTCGGACCAAAATTTGGGTTCAGACCTGGGCGGTCCCCTCTGACCTGTTTTATGCTTCTAACCCCGAAACTGGGAGGAAAGGGCCCGGAAAGCGGCCCGGCCCCTGTCCCTGGTGGCCCTTTTCATAGCGGGTGCCTTTGACAGGGGGGTGGGACGGAGGCCCTTTTTCGAAAAACTCCGGGGGCAGAAGGCATCCAGGGGGACCTCCTGCGCCCCCGGGAGACACCTGCAAAGGAAAAAAAATCCAGGTCGGCGTTAACCGGGGAGGCCTCTGAGTCCCGGGCCCGTGGAAACTCAGTTTCCCCCCCCCCCCAGGGGTCTGTGCTGGGGCCAGTCCCCGGGGAACCTCTACGTGGCGATCCTCTCACCCCCCACTGCCCCAGGCTCGGCTTACGCTGATGACTGTACCCCCTCTCCTGCCCCTACCCGCGACATGACAGTGGGCCCTGCTCTGTTATCAAACAAACAGTGAGTGTTATACAGGAGTGGGGTAAAAACGTTGGCAGTTGAACTTTGGGTCCGGGGAAAACATAGGCAATGGTGGTTTCCCCGGTCCCCCGCTTCCCCGGCCCGCAGTGGAAGGGAGGGGGCGGTTTTGGGGGCGTTTTCCCCTCCCACTCCCGGAAAACCGTCCCCGGTTTTTGGGAGTTTGAAAAAGGGGGGGGACCGAGAGCTAAGGTTTGAACCCGGGCCCCATAAACCAAACGCAAAAAAGGCCTCTCCGGGTCCCTGCCCCGCCCAAAAGTAAACCAGCTTCCTCGAAAAAGGGGGGGGAAACTTTTGCTCTATAAAGGGCCCAAAACGGCCCCTTTCTTAATTTCGCCGCCCCCTCCTTTATGTCGTGTGCAGGGTCGCACACTCGGAGGGGGACACAACCCCTTTGAGCCCTGGGGACCCGGTTGGGATGCTGGGAGACCCCCCGAAAACCCCCCCCCAAACCCCCCCCCCTATTCGAGCCGGGGAGGGCCCTCTCGACTCACTGGAATACCGCAGGATTCGCGGGGCTTTGGTATTCCACAAGGAAAAGGTGCAAGGGAAATGCCAAACCTGGCTGGGGTTACACAGCCTCCGAGAGTCCCACACAAACAAAGAGAAAAGGTTTTTTACCAGTGGTTATTTCAGTGGGGGTGCCGGGGTTCCCCCTCCCAGCCAGCACCAACGCCCCCTTTGGGGGGGCCGCGTCTCCAGGGTGTGGAAAATTTTTTACGGGGCCGGGTGTCCCCCCCACAATCCCGGAATGAACCCCCCCAAGTGTAAAGTTGGGGGGGGCCAATCGGGGGGGGGAGACTGTTTTAAGGGCCCCCCCCCCGCTTTAGGGCTATTTATCTGTGGGCAAATGTGCCGCAACAGTGGCCCCTCAACAAACCCTTTAGTGATGCTAAAAGTATATTTGTTAGTTTTTTTGGTCTTTAAAATTTATGTGTAAATTGCCCTTAAGAAAAGGTAGCACACACATTTCACCTTTGGGCTTTGTTATATGCCTGTTTTAAAAAAAAAAAAAAAAAAAAAAAAAAAAAAGAGAGAAAAAGAGAGAGGGAAAAGAGGGGAAAAGAGAGGGAAAAAAAAGAGAAGAGAAAAGGGGAGAAAAGGGGAAGGGGAGAGAGGGGGAGAGAGAGAGAGAGAGAGAGAGAGAGAGGAGAGGAGAGAGAAGAAGGGAAAGTAAAAAAAAAAGGGGGAGAGAGAGAGAGGGACTTACTCTTCCCGACTTCCCTCAAAACATTCGTAACCCTGTTGACGGGGAAGAAAAAAAATTGGGGCCAAAATTTTTCAAAAAATGTGTTTTAAAACGGAAATAAGGCCTGGAAATCATTTTTTTTTTGGTGGATTTTGGGGTTTTTTAATGTACATTAAAATAGTTAAAGGGAAAAAAAAATTTCTGGACATTCCTTTTTGAGGGTTTTTAATTAAGTAAAGTTTTCCTTTTTTATGTGGACTATTTAAATTCCAAATTTAAAACCCTATTGGGTTCACAAGCTTTCTGTCCTGAGCCCCCTAACATAAAACATAAAAAATAAGGGTACAAGGGGCTGGGGACCTACACGTAGTATTCTTTATTAATACTACCTACATCCCCTTTCGTCCCCATCCTACACGTCCAGCCTCCCTTTAAAGCTACTTATGACTCTCACTAATACCTGACACTGAGCCCCTTCCCAATCATTCCCACCTATTTGTAAACCAGTTTCTCCCCTACTGTTCCCACCATTAGACATTTAAAAATAAAAAAAGAAAAAAAGTAAGAAACAAATAAAAAAAAATAAAAAAAAGAAAATAAAAAAAAGTTGTCAAAATTTATTATTTATTATTTTGGTAAATAAAAGTGTTTTTACAAAAGTTTTGGAAGACATCCCCTTTGGGCCAAAAAAAGCAAAACATTAAAAACCTCTTTTGCTTTTTTTTTTTTTTTTTTTTTTTTATATATAATATAATATATATATAAATATATATATATAATATTTAAAATTTTTTTTTTTTTATACTTTTGAATCTTTTTAATGTTTTTTTGTTGCATCCCCGCCCCTCCCCCAAACCCCCCTGTCCCGGGAAACCCAAAATATAAACAAACCGTACACTAACCGGAAAGGGGGGGGCCCATAAAAAAAATGGGGTTAAAATGTGGGGAAGGGAAAAACAAACAAGGGATAAAAAAAAAAGGAAAAAGATGCTTTTTGTAATTCACTGGTCTTTCTTTTCCTCTGAGACCCGGGTTCCCTACGACGAAACACCCCGTTTGATGTTTTACTACAGATGTATTTTTTTTTTTTTCTTTTCTTTTTTGTTCTTCGTACAATAAACTCCTCCTTTTCAAAAACCCTTTTTCCCCCTCCCCCTCCTCCTTTTTTCCCCCCTTTTTTTTTCCCCATATTTTTTTTTAATTTTTCTTTCTCCCTTAATCTCCCTTCCCCTCCTCTCCCTTTTACTTTCTTTCTTCCTCCTTTTTCCCCTCTCCTCTCTCTCCCCTCTCTCTCTCTCTCTCCTCTCCCTCCTCTCCTCTCTCTCCTCTCTCTCCCCTCCTCTCTCTCTCACCTTGAAAAATCTGCCTAGGGGGGCCCCCCACCCTTTTATTTCTGGAAGGGGGGAGGGGGGGGGCAGTTTAGGTCGGGGGGGGGGAGGGGAGGAGGAGGGGGAGAGGGGGGGGGGAGGGAGAAGGAGGGGGGGGAGGGGGAGGGGGAGGAGGAGGGGTGGTAGAGCTTTTTAGTATTTTATTCATTGGTTGTATTGTATTTGTAGTAGTAGTGTAGTAAATATAGTAGTATAGAAGTAGGGTGTAGTAGTAGGGGGGTGGTGAAAGTTTTGCCAGGGCCCCAAAAATCATTAAAGGGAAAATTCCCAGAAAAAAACCAAAAATTTCCCCTAGACCGATCAAAATTCCAAAAACTTGTATTGAAGCAAAAACCCCATAAATTATCACTGTAAGGTTAGCATAAATCTTTAAATAAAAATTTTTCCAGGTAGAAGTTACGCGAGTTTTTTTTTTTTTTTTTTGCGATGACTTTTTGTATGATTTTTAAAAATGTAATTAAAATTTGTGAGTCATTCTCGATTTTGTGTACGATTCACTGGCGCCCCAAAAATTTCCGATTTCTTGTGTGTGGGTTGGAAAGCATTTTGGGTGCTGTTTAAAAAATGGCATTGCTTTTTCTCTAGCACGTTATTTTTTTTTAATAGGCATTTAAAATTTTAAATAGTTTTAAAATTTATATACGTATATAAAATTTTTAAATTAATCGAGAAACCCCCCTACTTTAATATGTATTACTCGTAATTAAATTATGGTGGTGTGCGGCTTTATTAGGCCAATGTACATATCTGGCAAAAAATATACTTAAATTAGTTCCAAAATATCCGAAAATGTCCCACATTTAAAAATACCGAAAATGCCAAATCACAAAAATTTTGACTTTTATATATTATATTTTATATTAAATTATATATATATTTTAAAATATATATATATATAATTTTAATATATTTTATATATATATATTTTAATATATATTTTTATATAAAATTATTTTTTTAAAATTTTTTTTTTAAAAAAAAAAAAAACACAACTTCGAATTTTTTTGAGAAAAAAGATGCGTAGTTCGAAGAAGTAAAGATCTAGATTTTTCTTCAGAAAAACAGTAAAGATCAAAAAAATTTGGGATTAAAAAATATTCAAAACTATCCCTAACACACAAAAGTACTCACCCTGCTCCTAGTACATCAAAGTGTTTCTGTAGTTTGCTTTTCTTTTTAGGGCAGCTCTTTCAGTTGTAGCGCCCAGCAATAGCCCCCTATCTGTTGGGACTGTCGCCCTTTTGGTATGGGGTTTCCATGGTGGAAAGCTGGTGGAAACGTTCCCCTGTCATCCTACCGCCCCAAGATTCTTGGGAAAAATCAAGATGTGAATGGAAAAAGTGGATTTCGAGTGACATCCGACCCCAAATGCAGGGTAACTTTTCAACTTCTTTTAAAATTTCCCTCAAAATTTCGATGCTCAAACATTACAGGTAGTTCTTTAAAACACCAAAAAAGCTTTTCCCAAAGCAGCTTTTTCCGGGGCGTTAGGCTCTTTACAAATCTATCTTTGAGTGTTGACAAATTTTTGAGGGCCTTAAAAACCTGCCTTTACTTTGGGTTCAGATACAGGCGTTCAAATTTGCTAAAATACTGAAGCCACACCATTTTTATCCGGCCTTCACAAATTTTTTTATTAACCCAAAGTTTCAGAGCAATGGAGGGAAGTACACCTTTTTCCCGTCAACAAAAGGTTTGTACATACAGTTGAACCCGCCGTGATTTTCGTCTGGTTTGGGATTCCTTTTTTTTTTTTTTTTTTTAATGTTTGCCGTCCGCTTAGAGTCCCACAAACAAAAAAACCATTGCTTTGTGAACCTAATGGAGTCCTAGAAAAAGGGGATTACCTTCAGGTCCCACACAGATTCCATGTTTCTTCATATTTAAAAAGCAATAACAAATCTTCATATTTCAAATTTTTTACTCTTTCATGGCCAGCGCAATTTGGGAAAACTCGGAAGCTTTTTCCTTTAGCAGAAGAACGGCCTTTTGCGTGTTTTTTTCCTGAATCTTTAAAAGTTTCCACTCCTCTATCCCAAAATGTAGCTCAAAGGTTTTCCTGAGTGTTTCAAATCAAAGCAGTAACAAGCTTGTGTTCATCTTGAAGAACTTGAAAGGTTTTTTATGTCTACGACGAAAAGTTGGAAAACTCCTTTTTGTAACAAATTTCCCTTCCTTGAACAATCCAAAGGACTTCCTTTTCTCCTTTGGGGGAATCTAGGGCCCTAGCAGGTCATGTACATTTTCGAATGAGAATTTTGGGGTCTCGTTGTCTGCATTTCTTGAATCGTATCCATGGGGTTATCCTCCTCGTTCGAATCTGATTCACTTTAGCATTCAATTTGGACATTTGGAATGGGAGATCAGGACCATGTGGCACGGCCCGAGGCAGAAGGTACGTCGGGTACCCGATTTTAGCTCGCGTTTTTACTGAATTCCTTTGATTTTTGAGGGAGAAGTTCAGTCAGTACTGTGTCCTTTTGTTTACGCCAAAACCCTTGGGGTCCGAATGCCATGCCTGATGGCCGTTTGCCACGAAAACCCTTCATTCAAGTTTACACGGGGTTGCATGCTCTGAGGGGGCCCCCTTCTTTTCTTTATCACCTATACGGCACTTGAAGTAAGCAGATAACTCTTTAAAAATTCTTTTAAGAGGTTTTTTTGCTGTCAAGAAAAATTCCACCTTTAAAAAAAACTGTCCGATGCTTCACAATTTCGGCGCTCCATCACAGCCCCGGGAAAGGTACTATAACGGTAAACAAAATAAAATTAGGGCCCCCTAAATCAAAAGCATCATATCTGCAAAAAAAAATAAAATGTTTAAAAAATATTAAAAGCTTTGATCATAGGTAAAATGTACTACCAGCCCGCTAACCCCCCGCCAATACGCAGCGCGCACACCTCCCCTGCTCACTCACAAACCCCTCTGACTCAAAAAAACTGCACTGCCCTAAAAGGGTTGAGAAAAAAAAAGATTTAAAATTTAAAATAAAAAATTGGTGAAACCTATTTCTGGGGTGATTTTACCCCCTTTTTTTCATGAATTGCGTTGGGTTTTCCAAAAAGGGCTATAAATTTAAATTTAACACCCAAATTTGAGTTTGCAGGGGCGATCTTAAATCACTTCATTTGTCCAGAACCCTATCTTTATTTTTTGTTGTCCCACCCGGTTTTTTCAACCAGCATCGTACTCGTACGGGTATTTAAAATTTTCATACATATACGATAATTTTGTCATTTCACAAACCCCGGGGACGTTTCCTGGCGGGTAACGATCGAACAGCTATACGTATCGGCTTTGCCTATACTTTTTCGGGCCTATACGTATCGAAAAAGGAAGGATTTCCCGTAGTAAAGTTTTAAAACACAATTTTGACGCCATCTAGTTTAGTTCATTCAGTTTTTGGGCGGGGGGTCAGGCCTTTTTTTTAACGGCACTCCCTACGGTTTCTTTTTTGCTGTCTGGTCTTTATTTAGTTGTCTTCTCTTATTCTTCTTATTTGTTTTTTCTTTTTTCCTTTTTCTTATTTTTTCGGTCATCCAAAACTGTTGATTGTTCTTTTTGCCTTCCCATTACCTCTCCAAACAAAAACTCCCCACTAAAAGCCCCTTTCCTCCTCTAGGGAAGGTTTTTTTAGTCTCACCGCGGGTGTGGTAAGACGGGACAGAAAGGGATTAGAGGCTGACGGAATCGATGGGTAACCAAAAAGGGTTTCAGGCTAACTCGGCCCTTGCCCAATCGGCCCTGACTAAATCGGCCTACTCATACCCCAAAAACGGCCCATTGGGTGTACCAAATCGGCACGGAAACACTTTCTAAGACGAAATATTTTATTTTTTTTCTACGCGTAATTTTTTTATTAGAAAACTTGCTAAACTTTTTTAAACAAAATTTTTTTCATGCATGTCAAAAAGTTAAAAAAGGGGTACTTATATAAAGCCTATAAAAAAACAATTTAAAAACTAAACAAATTATACATGGGAAATAAATTTAAACAAAAAAACATGTAAATTTTGAAGCTAAAAAAAAAAAAAAAAATTTTTTTAAACATCACTAAAGAACCCACACGGCGATTGATGTGACACAGTCGTAGTATTTTTTTTCCGTCTGTCACCGGCATTGTACTGCTCCCCGGGGGTAACAATTGTCCGGATTTTTAGCGTATTTGCTCGTTGTTTAGCTAGATACCCTTCCATCTGGAACGAGACCCGGGGGGGGACAAATTTTGGCCCGCATGAAGGGGAATTTTGAGGAGGGGAAAGCTCAGTTGCCCTCTGCGGGGCCTTCAATTGATCGGGGGTCCACCTTCTACATCTTGTTGGTGCGGATGCTTCGGC
>JACEEZ010011256.1:0-32500 GCA_016584305.1 Chionoecetes opilio
TGTGATTTTCCTGTCTTTTCTCTCTCTCTCCTCTCCCTCTCCTCCTCTCACCTTCTCTCTCGGTCTCTCTCTCTCGCTCTCTCTCTCCTCTCTCCTCCTCTCTCTCTCTCTAATCTGTTCCCCGTGGGTATGACAATAATGGGGGACAGACTCGGGGTAAAATTCAATAGCACGTACATACCCTGCTTTCCTCTTTCTTGTGCTCCAGTTTCTCTTGCAGTATCCCTCACCCATCGTCCCAGCCTCTCTATAGTGCGCTTGCAGGGGAGGAGTGTTAACCTTTCCAGTATTACGATAACTGAAGGAGGAGGAGTACAATAAGGAGTAGAAGCGCAGGAGGAGACGAGTGCGAACAATTTCAGTGTGATGATAATAAAGGAGGAGGAGGAGGGAGGAGGGAATGGGGGAAGGGATGGGGAGAAGACGAGTGTAACCATTTCAGTATATGATAATAAAGAGAGGAGAAGAAATGAGGACAAAAGGAAAGAGTGTGAAGATTTTGATGTTTAATTTAAGAGGAGAAAGGGAAGAGGAGGAAGAGGAAGAGGAGGAAGAGGAGGAAAAGGAAGAGGAGGAGAGGGAAAAGGAAGACAAGAAGGAAGAGTGTAAACCATTCCAGTATGATGATAATAAGAGAAGGAGGAGGAGGAGGAGGAAGAGGACGAGAGGGAAGACAAGAAGGAAGAGTGTGAACCATTCCAGTATGATGATAATAAGAGAAGGAGGAGGAGGAGGAGGAGGAAGAGGAAGAGGAAGAGGAGGAGAAGGAAGAAGGGTGGTTCAGTGAGTGTGTGAGGACAGGCACATCCGTCAGCGCCCAGCATCCGCCACTCCGCCGCGATGACCTGCCAGGGAACACATCGAATTAGCGAACACTGCCGAACAAGCACCGCCGTAGCTCAGCCTGTAGGGGCGTGACATATGGCTCTAGGTGCATGGAAGACATATATTATAGTATTAAATCCCTTACGCCCTTAAAACTACCTTACTGAGGGGTGTGTATGCTATGGTGTGTTAAATTTGGGATTGTGAGTGTGTTTGTGTGAAGGGATGTTTGGGTGTCGAAGTCAGTGCCAAGCCAAGCCGTCGGAAGCAAAGGTCAATTACAAAATGAGAGCAAATCAGTGTAATGGAGGACGCCGTTGTGTCGTTATGGATGGAGATATTAAACCAAGGCGACGCTCTCCGTTTTGTCTTGTTTTTCTGGGTCTCTCTATAAAAACAAGCGATGGTGACTGTCGTGTAATAGGATTATATAATATGTGAATGAACGCTGAACTAGGCAGCGACGGGACGGCCATCTCTTTCCCTTCTCGACACTCGACAAACGACCCTCTCTTGCTCGACACCCAAAACCCCAAAACCCTTAAAAGCCGCCCCCGCCCACTCTCTGTCGACCCCCCCCCGTGACGCTGGGACCGAGCTGCATGGACTCCCCCCACTCCCCCCTTGTCCCCCCCCCTGGTCGCCCCCTACCCCCCCTGGTCGCCCCCCCTGTCCCCTTGGTCGCCCCCCTATTCCCCCTGGTCGCCCCCCCTGTCCCCCTTGGTCGCCCCCTCCCCCCTTCCCCCCCCTGGCCCCTCCCCCTGGACGTAGCGCTTTCCCACCCCGATTAATTTTTGTATGCAGTTTTGAATGTTGTGTTGAAAAGATGAAGGAAATTGGTTGTTTTTGGGAAAGTAGTCTTATTAATTTTATTTTTCTTATTCTGTTTATTTTTTCTTCTGCTTCTTTTTCTACGTCTTTTTTGTCCCGTTTTTAGTGAGATGGCTGTCTATTTTGTACTAATGATATTGTAAAACGTTCCTCCTCTCTCTCTCTCTCTCTCTCTCTCTCTCCCTTCCTCTTTCCTCGCCAGCTGAGTTTAGGCGTATTTTTATGTCCTTCCGAGTAAAATTATACTTATTTAAGCTCGCCCCTGCTTGCCATCACAAAATCGATGTAGCGCTGCCAAAGCCTAGCTGGCCGGTAAATGAAGTGATACCATGCAGTATAGAAAAAAACTGCATGGAATTTGTGAGGGAAAGTTGAAAGCTGTAATCTATGGCTAACTACTACTGTTTGTGGGGTAGTTCGTGCTGATAGAAGGTCATGTTATGTGTGTTTTGTAAATGGTGTGAACACAGTGTGGAGGTTTCAAGGCGTTGGTGCGGCAGCCTTGTGGCGCTTTCTTGGGAGGCAAGCAGTCAATCAGGCCCCAGCTCCCGTTCAATCCACTGCGGATTGTGTACTTTCCCATGTAGGACGCCGGTAACTTCAATGCTCTGCAGCAGTGACCCCTGGTACCTTAAATCCCGAGGGTGGTCACTAACTGACAGGAACCTTACTGGTCCACAACCCGTCACAGGTCGAGAGTAGTAGTGGTAACCGTCAACTCGGGGCTATCTGTGTGTGTTATGAGGTCTATGTAGTGTTGGTGTAGGCTCAGTGTGGAGTTCAAGGGTGGTGCGGCAGGCCTTGCCGGCGCTTTCTGGGAGGCAGCATTCAATCAGGCCCCAGCTCCGTGCAATCCACTGCGGTAGTGCTACCTTTCCAAGTAGGACGCCGTTGCACTTCAATGCCCCCGGCAGCAGTGACCTGGTATATTAAATCCCGATGGTTGTCACAATGGGACAGGGCCTTACTTGAACCACAGCCGTCCACAGGTCAAAAGTTGTAGTAGTGGGACCGGTTTACTCGGGGCTGTCTGAGACGGTGGGAGGGGTTGTGTAGACGCGACTCGCAATGCATTTTACGCAATGAGAGTAAGTATCAGAGGCACGCGAGATAAATTCATTATTCCGAGATAAACAGTGACAACCGGGGATTTGATTGATTGATTGATTTGAGGAGGAGGAGGAGGAGGAGAAGGAGAGGGAAGAATAGGAGAAAGACGAGTGTGAACCATTTCAGTATGATGATAATAAGAGAAGGAGGAAGAAGAGGAGGACAAGAAGGAAGAGTGTGAAGAGTATGATGATAATAAGAGGAGAAAGAGGAAGAGGAGGAAGAGGAAGAGGAGGAAGAGGAGGAAAAGGAAGAGGAGGAGAGGGAAAAGGAAGACAAGAAGGAAGAGTGTAAACCATTCCAGTATGATGATAATAAGAGAAGGAGGAAGAGGAGGAGGAGGAGGAGGAGGAGGAGGAAGAGGAAGAGGAAGAGGAGGAGAAGGAAGAAGGGTGGTTCAGTGAGTGTGCGAGGACAGGCACATCCGTCAGCGCCCAGCATCCGCCACTCCGCCGCGATGACCTGCCAGGGAACACATCGAATTAGCGAACACTGCCGAACAAGCACCGCCGTAGCTCAGCCTGTAGGGGCGTGACATATGGCTCTAGGTGCATGGAAGACATATATTATAGTATTAAATCCCTTACGCCCTTAAAACTACCTTACTGAGGGGTGTGTATGCTATGGTGTGTTAAATTTGGGATTGTGAGTGTGTTTGTGTGAAGGGATGTTTGGGTGTCGAAGTCAGTGCCAAGCCAAGCCGTCGGAAGCAAAGGTCAATTACAAAATGAGAGCAAATCAGTGTAATGGAGGACGCCGTTGTGTCGTTATGGATGGAGATATTAAACCAAGGCGACGCTCTCCGTTTTGTCTTGTTTTTCTGGGTCTCTATAAAAACAAGCGATGGTGACTGTCGTGTAATAGGATTATATAATATGTGAATGAACGCTGAACTAGGCAGCGACGGGACGGCCATCTCTTTCCCTTCTCGACACTCGACAAACGACCCTCTCTTGCTCGACACCCAACCCAATACCCTTAAAAGCCGCCCCGCCCCACTCTCTGTCGACCCGCCCCGTGACGCTGTAGGACCGAGCTGCATGGACTCCCCCCACTCCCCCCTTGGTCCCCCCCCCTGGTCGCCCCCTACCCCTCCTGGTCGCCCCCCCTGTCCCCTTGGTCGCCCCCCTATTCCCCCTGGTCGCCCCCCCTGTCCCCTTGGTCGCCCCCCTCCCCCCTTCCCCCCCCTGGCCCCTCCCCCTGGACGTAGCGCTCCGACCCCGATTAATTTTTGTATGCAGTTCGAATGTTGTGTTGAAAAGATGAAGGAAATTGGTTGTTTGGAATGTAGTCTTATATAATTTTATTTTTCTTATTCATGTTTATTTCTTCTTCTGCTTCTTTTTCTACGTCTTTTTTGTCCGTGTTTTAGTGAGATGGCTGTCTATTTTGTACTAATGATATTGTATACGTTCTCTCTCTCTCTCTCTCTCTCTCTCCCTTCCTCTTGCCTCGCCAGCTGAGTTTGTTTGTAAACAAAAAAACGGGGTTTTTGCGTTCCATTTGTGACACGCGAACCCAAAACCAGGAACTGAACCCAACCCTGAACTGAAAGAACTGGAACTTGGGCACAAATGAAAGGGGCCTTTACGTGCGTGGGAGAACGCCGGACCAAAGGCTTCACCGACAGCATCCGCTGGTAACTCCCAATTCAAGATCAAGATTAAGAGAAAAATGCAACAAAAACGGCTACAGGGAAGGCGAGAGCTCAGCTGTTCTACAGAGAACAGAGGCGATGGTGGAGGAGAAGCAGCAAATATTAGGGTGAGTGTTGTGTTAATGGCAGGTTGTTTTGGGCTAAATATCAGCTTGTCTTGAGGTGATGACATGAGGCCGTTTTGGGAGTTTTGTAACAGTAGATCTTTCGGTTATAATGGAGGAGAGTTTCACGTTCGTTTTCAGAGACACCAACTACTTTTTCTTGGCCTACAATAGGTGCTTGTTCTAATGGTGCTAATTTTATTTTGCGCCAACCAAAAAAAAAAAAAAAAAAGTATATTTTGTTGTTAAGGTTTCTTTAAAACCTGTAAGGTTAGGTTAGGTTTCATTTTTTTTTTTTTTTTTTGGGGGGGGGGGGGGGGGTTTGCGCAAAATAAAACTAGCACCATTAGAACAAGCACCTATTGTAGGCCAAGAAAAATTAGTTGGTGTCTCTGAAAACGAACGTGAAACTCTCCTCCATTATTACCGATCTTTCTCCCACCCTTCCTTCCTTCCTTCCTCCTTCCTTTCTTCCTTCCTTCCTACGTACAGTGTTCCCATGCGAAATACTACTATAAGATACTTCTACTGATTTGGTATGTTCTATTCCATCACTTCCCTGTTATCCGAGACCCTGACAAATTTTTCTCGGCCAAGCTTTAGGGCTTTTTCTGATGGAAATCAGGTTTTAAATTTTTAATTGAAACGGCGAACCATAAAATTCGGTGATTATTTTTTTATTTTTTTAACTATGGGTTTCGGAAAATAAAACTACCTATTAGAAAAAGCACCTATGTAGGCCAGAAAAATAGTCGGTGTCTCTGAAAAACGAACTAGTAGCAAATCTTCCTTTACATTAGTTAGATTTTAGGTTAGGCTTGTTTATGTTGAATATTTTTTGTCCTTTTACAAATGTTCTTTTCGGTAATATTTCCATAAGACCGAGATTTCTACACTGATGTGGTATGTTTCTTATGGTTCTAAAACTTCTCTGTATGAGCCCTGCAAATCATTTTCTGGCCAAGCATTTAGGTTTTAGAGGGAAAGAGTGTTTAGTCCGCAACTTTTTTTTGTGACCGGCAGCCCATTATCCTTCGGGACATTTTAATGCAGATTTTTTAAATAGGGTTAAATTAAAACTATTTATTGAGTAAAAAGAGCGTATAGGTAGGTTAGGATCAAAATGGGTGGGTTTGGTTTGAGTCAAACGACTGGTAGGTTAGGTTAGTAGTCAAAAGGATGTTAGGTTAGGTTGTAGTCGTTAGTGGGTTAGGTTGGTTTGATCAATGGTTTGAATGGTTATTTGTGCTTTCAAAGGGGGTTTTTTCGTTATTATTGTTCATAGGACCGAGGTTCGTGAGCAAAGGTGGGTTTGTTACTTATTGATTTCAAGAAAATTCTCTTAGATGTTCGTCAGCAAATCATTACGTTATGTAGAGTCATACAGTGTTGTTTTAGGAGTCGAAGAAGGTGTTGTTAGTAGTCCGCAAACTTCTTCCTCTTGTGACTGCATCAAAGCCTTGTTCTTCTTGCCGCGGAACACTGGGTTTTAATGCAAAGGTTTGGTTAATTAGGAGTTAAAGTGGGGATATGGTTAGGTTAGTGAGTCAAAAGGTGGGAGTTAGGTTAGGTTAGTGAGTCAAAAGGTGGGGTTAGGTTAGGTTAGTGAGTCAAAAGGTTGGGTTAGGTTAGGTTAGTGAGTCAAAAGGTTGGGTTAGGTTAGGTTAGTGAGTCAAAAGGTGGGGTTAGGTTAGGTTAGTGAGTCAAAAGGTGGGGTTAGGTTAGTTTTCCCGCCACCCTGCCACCCAAAACCCCGCTTCCCGCCCAGGTCCCGTGTGTGTTGGGTTGCGGGGAAGATTATAAGTCAAAAAGGGTTGAGTTGTTGATGTGCAGTTTTACCGAGCCCGCTCACTCCTGTGGAATATTAACCAATTTATTTTCTCCTTTTTCCTCTAATCAAGCGGCTATTGGTGAGGTTTTTTGTTTGTTTTAATTCATTTTAAAGTTCTCTTCATTTTCCTGTATATAATTTTGTTTCTTAGGCTGTTTTGATAGCTTATTGAATTTTTTTTTTTTTAGTTAGTAATGCCATCTATTTGTCCTTCACATATCAATAATTTTATTTCTACATCAATTTTAGGAAGATTTTTGTTTGTTTAAATATATTTCTATCTTTCCGCATCGTTTTAGGTATTACTCATGGGCCAAATTAGTTGATTTCTATTTTTCAGATCTTAATCTTGGACTTTTATTTTTGTTGATATTTTGTACGGTCATATTCTTCCTTATATTTGAAGTGTATGGAGTTTGTCTGTGTTTCCCAAATTATTCACACACTCTTTGTGTTTGTGTGCGTTCCGCTACCGTGTACTTCATGTGCTTAGGGGAGAAAAACGGCCGACTCCGTGCTTTAAAATGTTACGTTACCTTAACAAAAACACAAAACCTACTTTTTTACTGCTACTCCAAACTAGGATCTGTTACTGTTTTTAAGCTACATCATTCACGTAGTGAGTAACTCGTATGTTTCCTTATTTTTTAAACCCTTTGTTAAAAAGTGAAATTTTGTGTAGGTAAATATTGCGCAGTGAATTCGTAGCCTGTTCACGCCATGAATTTCGTTATTTCTTGGTTATTTTATGGGTTTTTGAGGGTGTACGTGGTGTATTTATGATAATTTTACATTATCCGGGGTAGTTCCTTCATTATTTAGTGTGTATAATGTGTAATGAAGGGCTGCAGCCTGTGTTGTGGCCTCGGGCGCTGTGTGACGTCACGGCCGCAGTGTTTACATTCGCTGGAAAAGCAGTCATGTTGCTAATTTTATCAGTGTTGTTTTGTACATTATTAACCTTAAATGACGGGATTATCGATCATATGTAAGGCCGAGGATAATAGGTATATAGCTATTATCAATTATTTGCTTTAGTACTTAAGTTCATTCCCTCGTCCATATATTATGTTGTTTTTCTTTTATGCCTTCGGGTGAGAATAACATTATCATTATTATTATTATTATTATTGTTATTAGCCTACACTAAAGCTAAGACTATATACTTGTTGCAGAGGAGTGACAGCCTGCGTCCTGGACCAACACAGCAGAAGATGAAGAGTGTTTCTGATCCGTGTGGTAAACAAAGGATGCACCATGACTGAACAAACACTCATTTCAGTTTCTAATGATAATATAATAATAATATAATCAATAATTTCTAATAATAATTTAATAATAATATAATCAATAGTTTCTAATACATCTAATATTAATAGTTTCTAATAATCATCTCATAATAATATAAGTCATAGTCATCATAAATTATAATCATCTTCGTCTAATATTAATAAAATCAATAATTTCAATAATGAAAAAAAAAAGAACCATATGATAATAATAAAATGATAAACACTAGTCATCTTATATCCATGTTTTTTTTTGGCAGGTAAGAAGCAGTATCGGTGGTCCTTGGAGCTGCTGCACACTGCTGTCTGTGGCCACCTGCTGGGACCAGGCGCTGCACCTCCTGCCCTGTGCCATGACCCAGACAGCCTCCCACATCACCATGGAGGGCCTCTGGCAGGTACGGTCCTTGCTCCAACATTGTTTTAACCCCTTCACACGCCCAGATCTTTCCTTTGCTATATAAAACCGTCTGTTGTTAGCCATAAAATTACAAAAAGTAGCAAATATACCAAATTAGTTAGTGGACAAGGATACTAAACAGGTCATATCTATAAAATATTGCTTATATCTACTAAAAATCGTCTAAAGGTAGTCAAATTACCAATGGAATTACGTTCTGGGTCTCAAGGGGTTAAGAGAGAAGAGTTTTAGACTGTTTTTTGTAACACATTTATCTGGGTTTCAGTTGACAGGACGTTATCACCAGGAATGTTCCGGGCATAGGAATGGACGAGAGGAAGACGTATTGGCGCTGCTGCACAGGATGCAGCTCAAGTCATCCATGCTTCTTGACATCTTATCACAAGACTTGCCAACAGCCACGGACAGATATGCCACGAACTACTACAGGTCAGTCCTGGACACCTCCTGCAAGCCTTATGCTAACTCACATTCATCATCTATAATCATCATCAAGCTTAACCCCTTCACGCTCAGATCTTTACTATGCTATATAAAATGGTAATTTCTAATGATTAAATAAATTAAATTAATATTAAATTGTTTTATTTACTATTAAAAATTGACTTTTTCTTCAAAAAAAAATGCACTTCTTTCTATTTTCTGTTCCAATTTTGATAGCAGTGAGTAATTACTTTATTTCCTGATAATCTTTTCTTCCTTCATATTTTTTGTTTTTGTTTTTTATACGTCAGATTCTGATGGTACATATGACTTTTTTTCAAAATTTTGCTCTACTTTCTATTTGCGGTTTCAATTTAGATATAATTTTATAGAATTTTATAGAATATATATGTAAGACGCCTAAAGTAGCTAAACGCCCAACGACCCACACGATTGAGGACCTACAGAACCAGCGGCAGCACGTGACCACCGGGACCCACGCCAGGACCAGCAGGCGGTTCCAGGCCCTGTGTGACGGCTACGTCGGCCTCATCCACTTCAACAGGTGGAAGAACTCCGCTGCCTCGTGGAGCGCCGGCTTGCCCTCACAGCCTGTCGGTGAGCTATTAACTATATATTGGAGATATGTAAATCTATGAACTAACTTTACTATTTGAATATCATAAACTATTATTCTAACTCATTGAGACAACTTGAGCGGGAGAACTGGAACGGTAAGAGGAGGGAAGAAGGGAGATGAGAACTGCACGACAATAGGGACGAAGGGAGGAATGAGGATGACGGGAGGACCTAGTGGAGGGATAGTGTGAAGTGAAATGTGGTGAGAAGGAAGTGCTAAATAATTGGAGCGACACGACTGTTTACCTAACAGACAATGTCGGCAAATACTGACGTAAACGAAAGAGTGATCGAGACTGCGCTATGTGCCAAGGGGTGATGAGTGACCTGACTACCTGACCTAGTTCTTTGCTTACTTATGTGGTTGTGTGTGTGTAAGATGAGATGGGACATTTAGTGTACACAGAGTAAATGTGTTCACATTGACTCTGTAGATGCATGGACTCTGTCTTCATTGGATGAAAGCCACTAACTGACCATCCCACTACGTGAATGGTGAGCACGGATGAGGGAGGTGTTCTGGTCCCACGAAAGAGCAACAGTGGACTGAGTATGCAATGACTCTCTCGCTGAAGCCACTACTGAACCCACTACTGAAGTCACTACTGAAATCCCCTGTCCCCTGAAGTCAAGTGAGTGTTATGATGTCATGCTAGCACAGCCTGAAGTCACACCCATACGTAGATAGATAGATTGATATTTTATTGACCACAACATATTTATATAATCATATTAACCACGATATATGGTCCAACAAATTACGTTATCAATTATGAATTATGTTTAAGATAAAACTAAATTCTAAGCAAGTATTTCACGCATTAATTTGACACATAAAAAAAGATAGCTGCTTAAAACAGATAAAATACTGACCTCTACCTCACCTGGGCAGCTGCAATGAAAGTATTATTGAAGAGCAGTAACCGTGTGTTTGTGTGCAGGGGGGAGGGTGAAGGTGCTGCACAGGGGCGCCCACAGAGATACCTGTAGTGGACACACATATTATATAGGGCCCATTGTTGATGGGTGTGGGTGGCGAGCGAAGCGAGCCTACTCAGCTGGAGGGGTCCGGGGATTTTTTTGCAGTTTGATCAATTTTAGGTTCATTTTGGGGCCTCATGGGGCCTTATAAGGGGCCTCAGGCCCCTAGGGGGGCCCTTATAGGGGCCCACGCATGCCCGGAGGCTTACAGTGGACGCACGTGCGTCCAGTGCGTCTGCCTGTGGGCGCCCCTGGTGCTGTACAAGTTATTAAAGACTTCAATGGGTTTTTTTTTTTTTTCGGTCAGGTCAGTTTTTTTTATGTATTTTTCAGGTCAGGTCAGGTTTTTTTTAATATTTTTCTGGGTCAGGTCAGGTTTAAAAAAAATATTTTTCAGGTCAGGTCAGGTTTTTTTTTATATATTTTTCAGGTCGGATCAGGTTATTTTTTAAATATTTTTCTGGTCAGCTCAGGTTTTTTTAGATATATATATTTTCAGGTCAGGTTTTTTTTTTATATATTTTTCAGGTCAGGTCAGGGTTTTTTTTATATATTTTTCTGGGTCAGGTGAGGGATGGCCTTTGTGTGGGTAAGGGTGGTGGGGCATTTTTTTTTTTTTTATCACAAAGGACTGGCCTAAGCAAAAGAAAAAAAGAAACTGTGTTTTATGTTTTGTCATTATATTTTGTAATGCTTGGATACCTAACCTAACCATGCACTAGGAAAGAGGTCGGCAACCCAGAATTCGAGAAGAGCCAGTTTCTTCAAACTTGGCAGGGCAGCAGTGCTGATGGAGCCCCAGTGTACATTATGAATGGAAATTACTAACAAGTACAAGTTAATAAGTATAAGAATTCATCCCAATATTTTCCTAGTAGGACCTAGGTCACATACACTAGTGTGCTGCGCTCTCCATGCCAGTATTTTATCTTTATTTTTTTTACGATAATTTGGACATTTTTAAGTAGGTGGCAGGAGCCACACCTGTAGGTCTCTTGAAAGAGCCGCAGGTTGCCCACCGCTGCACTAGGACCAAGCTTATAATGTTGTTAGCACCAGGGACGTGAGGGTGAAGGGTGGTAAGGCTGACCCTCCAGGCCCTCACCCCCTCAGAAGGGTGTGCTGTGGGCTCACCTAATATAACAGCTTCAAGGTAGTAAGGGTCTTGGTCCTGCAGGTGTTGGTGGTGCTGGTCCTGTCGCAGCACCAGGAGCAGGATCCACCGGCTGGCGGGGACCATGGTGCCCCTGTGGAGGCACTACGTGTGGAGGGACCCCCCATCCACCCTGCCCCTCCACAAGGCCAGGGTTCTCTTCCACCCTGTGTTTGCCGCCTTCATCTTTGGCTACAGTGAGTAGTGGTAGTGTGCCTCCTGGGTTCTGTCTCTCTCTCTCTCTCTCTCTCTCTCTCTCTCTCTCTCTCTCTCTTCCCCTATCTCTCTCTCTCTCTCTCTCTCTCTCTCTCTCTCTCTCTCTCTCTCTCTCTCTCTCTCTCTCTCTCTCTCTCTCTCTCTCTCTCTCTTCCTCTCTCTTTTCTCCTCTCTTTTCCTCTCTCTCTCTCTCTCTCTCTCTTTTCTCTGTCTCTGTCTCTGTCTCTGTCTCTCTCTCTCTCTCTCTCTCTCTCTCTCTCTCTCTCTCTCTCTCTCTCTCTCTTCTCTCTCTCTCTCTCTCTCTCTCTCTCTCTCTCTCTCTCTTTCTCTCTCTTTCTCTCTCTTTCCTCCTCTCTCTCTCTTCTCTCTCCTCTCTCCTCTCTCTCTCTGTCTCTGTCTCTGTCTCTCTCTCTCTCTCTCTTCTTTAAATAAACCTGACCTATATTCCTATTAAGATAGCTATGTGGTATAGAAACACATAGGAAAAACCTGTCTGTAAGCACTACTCAATACGTAATCCTAGACAGTGAGTAAAAAAAAACTACAACTAACCAGTGTAAAAAAAAAAGAGTAGTAGTATTTTGCCTCTTGTGTATTATTTTTTTTTTTTATTATTTTATTTATTTGTTTGTCGTTTTTTTGTTTTTTTATTTTATCGTTTTATTGTGTTTTATTATTTGCCTCTTTTATTTTGTCTCTTATCTTGCCGCGTTCATCTTGGGTTACAGTGAGTATTAGGATTTTGCCTCTTATCTTGCCACGTTCATCTTGGGTTACAGTGAGTATTAGGATTTTGCCTCTTATCTTGCCACGTTCATCTTGGGTTACAGTGAGTATTAGGATTTTGCCTCTTATCTTGCCACGTTCATCTTGGGTTACAGTGAGTAGTATTAGGATTTTGCCTCTTATCTTGCCGCGTTCATCTTGGGTTACAGTGAGTATTAGGATTTGCCTCTTATCTTGCCGCGTTCATCTTGGGTTACAGTGAGTATTAGGATTTTGCCTCTTATCTTCCCGCGTTCATCTTGGGTTACAGTGAGTAGTATTAGGATTTTGCCTCTTATCTTGCCGCGTTCATCTTGGGTTACAGTGAGTATTAGGATTTTGCCTCTTATCTTGCCACGTCCATCTTGGGTTACAGTAAGTATTAGGATTTTGTCTCTTATCTTGCCGCGTTCATCTTGGGTTACAGTGAGTATTAGGATTTTGCCTCTTATCTTGCCGCGTTCATCTTGGGTTACAGTGAGTAGTATTAGGATTTTGCCTCTTATCTTGCCGCGTTCATCTTGGGTTACAGTGAGTATTAGGATTTTGCTCATATCTTGCCGCGTTCATCTTGGGTTACAGTAAGTATTAGGATTTTGCCTCTTATCTTGCCACGTTCATCTTGGGTTACAGTGAGTAGTATTAGGATTTTGCCTCTTATCTTGCCACGTTCATCTTGGGTTACAGTGAGTATTAGGATTTTGCCTCTTATCTTGCCGCGTTCATCTTGGGTTACAGTAAGTATTAGGATTTTGCCTCTTATCTTGCCGCGTTCATCTTGGGTTACAGTGAGTATTAGGATTTTGCCTCTTATCTTGCCGCGTTCATCTTGGGTTACAGTAAGTATTAGGATTTTGCCTCTTATCTTGCCGCGTTCATCTTGGGTTACAGTGAGTAGTATTAGGTTTTTGCCTCTTATCTTGCCGCGTTCATCTTGGGTTACAGTAAGTATTAGGATTTGCCTCTTATCTTGCCACGTTCATCTTGGGTTACAGTGAGTATTAGGATTTTGCCTCATATCTTGCCGCGTTCATCTTGGGTTACAGTAAGTATTAGGATTTTGCCTTTTATCTTGCCGCGTTCATCTTGGGTTACAGTGAGTAGTATTAGGATTTTGCCTCTTATCTTGCCGCGTTCGTCTTGGGTTACAGTAAGTATTAGGATTTTGCCTCTTATCTTGCCGCGTTCATCTTGGGTTACAGTGAGTAGTATTAGGATTTTGCCTCTTATCTTGCCACGTTCATCTTGGGTTACAGTGAGTATTAGGATTTGCCTCTTATCTTGCCACGTTCATCTTGGGTTACAGTAAGTATTAGGATTTTGCCTCTTATCTTGCCGCGTTCATCTTGGGTTACAGTGAGTATTAGGATTTTGCCTCTTATCTTGCCACGTTCATCTTGGGTTACAGTGAGTATTAGGATTTGCCTCTTATCTGCCGCGTTCATCTTGGGTTACAGTGAGTATTAGGATTTTGCCTCTTATCTTGCCGCGTTCATCTTGGGTTACAGTGAGTAGTATTAGGATTTTGCCTCTTATCTTGCCGCGTTCATCTTGGGTTACAGTGAGTATTAGGATTTTGCCTCTTATCTTGCCGCGTTCATCTTGGGTTACAGTGAGTAGTATTAGGATTTTGCCTCTTATCTTGCCACTTTTCATCTTGGGTTACAGTGAGTATTAGGATTTTGCCTCTTATCTTGCCGCGTTCATCTTGGGTTACAGTGAGTAGTATTAGGATTTTGCCTCTTATCTTGCCGCGTTCATCTTGGGTTACAGTGAGTAGTACAGGAGAACCTCGTTTATCCGGCACCCTCGGGGGGGAGCGCATGCCGGATAACTCATTTTGCCGTTGTTTTGAGAGTTACTCTTATGGAATCGCCCAAAATCCCAATAAATACTGTGGTTTCTGGAGGTTGTTGTTGTTGTTTTAGGGCTGCGAGGATCCCTTGGGGAACACTATGAGCCCTGGGGATATCCTATGATGCTATCACAGGTGCGGTAGTTTACCTGTCTTCCTCAGGAAGGCACAGGTGAGGCGGATGACGGCGTGTTGTCGAGAGGGGGGAACGCCAGCCGCTGCCAGCAGGGTGGGCAGGTCAAAGGTGGTGACGTTCAGGGCAAGGAGTTGAGACTGTAGCACTACACGGTGTGAGTGGAAGTGCGGACACTGCAGCAGAAAGTGTTCAATAGTCTCCGGAAAATTCATGCACCAAGGGCAGTGGGGGTCAGGGGACAGACGGAGGCGATGCAGGTGAGCCGTGAGTGTCGTGTGCCCCAGGCAGAGGCAGGTGAGAGTGACATCCAGGACGCGGGACTTTTTCCGTATCCACGGCTGGGGGGAAGAGTCACTGCGGTATTGGCCCATGGAGGTGATGCGGAGGGCATCGCCGAGTGTGTTATTCCAGGTGGAGCGGCAGACCCGGGAGACCCGTTTGGCCGCGGAGAGCGGCAGAGGGAAGGGTGTCGTGTTTACATCTGTTAAGGCCATCCTGGCAGCAGAATCAGCCACCTCGTTGCCTGGGATACCAGCGTGGGAGGGAACCCACTGGAAGGCGATCTCCCACCCCTCTTTGGTAAGGTGAAGGGCCCTCTGGATGGTGTGGACGAGGGACGTAGAGGATCGTGGATGGCGGGAGAGGAGGAGGTGGAGTGAGGAGAGGGAGTGAGGAGAGGGAGTCTGTGTAGACCACAGCCTTGCCCAACTAAATTTCTGCCGATTTTCTCAGTTTTTGAAATAATTATACTTAATTAATGCCTGGGTCGATTAGTGCTGTTGTTTTGAGGCTGCCGTTGTTTTAAATGCCGGTTAAAGGAGGTTCTCCTGTATTAGGACTTTGCCTCTTATCTTGCCGCGTTCATCTTGGGTTACAGTGAGTAGTATTAGGATTTTGCCTCTTATCTTGCCGCGTCCATCTTAGGTTACAGTGAGTATTAGGATTTTGCTCGGCTCACCATTACGCTCCAAGTCTCTCCTTTCTATTATTGTTTTCATTTATTATTGTTTTCATTGTTGTTTCATGTGGCTCCTTTTCCTGTGGTTATTGTGGCTGTGACCTTGATGACCTTATGACCTCTGACCCTTCCCTGCCAGGTGAGGACTACATGAAGCAATGCCTGGCGGTCCTGCAAGCCAGTGGTCACCTCAGACTCTTGGAGGAGCTGATCAGTCTCATGAACTTCCGCGGACCTTTCCTCAAAAACTTTACCCGGAGTGCCGAGAAAAACAGGAGGAGGTAATGTAACTTTTTTTGTCTACACTGACCTATCCTGAAGGGTTTCTGAATTATAAACTTATATATTTACTATAACGCGTTCAGCTCACAACTTTCTCACACAGCAACACTTACCCATCAAAAGTTATTGTAAATGGATGGATCTACAATTTTATCCCCGGCATTTCCAATTATCTAGCGAAAAAAATATTTTCGAATATCTGGCTGCGAAAAAAATATTCCAAAATTGACGAACATCAGGTTTTTGTTATTTTGCCGCAAAACTATGTGTCATAGAAGAAAACTTATTGAAGTAACAAAGGTTCATCTTGAGGTGTTCTACATGATGCAGTAATCGGTTTGTCAAAACACCTCATGGTTGTCGAGAAAATATATATTTTGTATAAATGTACGAATATGCTATTTTCTCGGTTATTTACCAAGCAATATTTTTTTGCTTTACGCCAAATGATAGCACTTGGTCTACTCCATATTTACTTCTCTATACATGTTGCATTTATCTGCCATAGGTTTTTAGTTATTGAAAAAAAACGTGATTTAAAAAAAATGCCCACTTGCAAAATTTGCAATATTTTTTGAAAAATAGATTTGCTTGCAAATTAGTTCCTAGTAGTTTTCGGGCATGCTGAACACGAATATGGAGTCAGTTTTCAGTTACGATGATTAGAAGTCCCTATTTCAGCCAATTCACAATGACATGATACTTCCAGATATTCCTTAAAAATCACAAATTAGACAAAACTTACTATAAGACATAAAAATATGATAGGCATTGCTAGATTAATCATTACTTCAATACAATGATCAGTATTAGTATTTTCAGTATTAGTATTAGTATTACTAATCCCTATTTGAGCCACCCATGCCATGTGTCATGCTGTCATGTGTCATGCTAGTAACTCTTTCTGTTTCAGGCTGGAAAGTATCTCATTAAGGAGTCTTAGCCAGGCTGTATCCAAGACTGTGAAGGGAGGGAATGCAAGAATCCAAGCTGACGCCTCATTCACTAAGTCTTACGAGGACACTCAACTTGAGACAGAAGAGGAATGGAGTTAATTGGAGTCTGAAGATATGATGGAATGCTCTGAAGACAAGACGGAATCCTTACACTTCACGCCGCTCAAAGGCACCTCAAAGGGCAGTGATGTCAATGTAGAGTCCAGACTGTCACCCAGAATAATGGAAGACATTTTTGACGCATCGCACGACGAGGATTTTATCACCAGCACCCAAACTAAAGACGAGAGACTCCAAGGCAACAAGAAACGCCTGACGCTAAATGACCCTGCATTGAACGGTACCTACATTGCGTGCCGGGAACCTAACGATAATGCCCTTAATAAATCTGCTGTTTCGACCTCCAGGGCTGCTGAGAGGAGAGGTGATAAACAAAGCAAAAGAATTCTCAGGAGCCACATGAAAACATCAACAGAAACGAGAGACTTGGACCGCAACGGCAAGCTGAATGAAAAGGAGCGTTCCGATGAATCTGACATCAGGGACTATGAAAACATATCCACAAAAACAATAACAAGGTGTATAAAAAACGTTTCTAAGACAAAAATATCAACACATCAATCGTGTGATCCATTCAAGAGAACCAGATTAAGCAGCAGGAGAATATATCAGCCTTGTCAAAAAGTCCGAGAAAGAAGAAGAGGCGCCACAAAGAAGAGACACAGAAGGAGCGGCGCCTCAAAAACAAGGGTGAATGCAACCAGAATTACCTACCAGGAAAAAAAACTGACTTTGTCGCTCATAAACAGAGACGAAAACATAAGTCACGATGAGGAGACAGGACATTTTACCGGGTCCAGAGGGAGAGAAGGAACATAATGCTCTCTCTACTGTTGTTTCTAAGAGGATAATGACAGCTGGTATTCAGGGTAAAGCTAACAAGTGTGTAGGAATACCGGAGATAATTCATAAATCCTTGAGCTCAAATATTAATGTCACGAAGGATGATGATAGCGACCCCATGCAAAGTAATGTCTCGGGTAATGCTGTAAATGGATATACCTGTTTAAACCAAAGAGCTCAGACCTCCCTTCATATTACTGAAACAAGAACTTCCTTTCATATTACTGAAGAAAGAACAAATAGACGTCTAAAACACAGAATAAATGATGGAAACAAGGAGAGAAGAAATAGAAAGACATGGCAAGGATTGATAAAGGAGGCGCTAAAGAGAAAAATATCAAACCAACGGGCCATAGAAGCACTCAACGCATCACAGAGGGACAGCAAAATGTAACACTTAAACGCAGGTTGAGGAAACGCGCGGATAACAGTGTTGGAAAGAAAGACTACACACCAAAGAGATACCCGAGCAGAGCAGTGAGGAGTAACAGTGATACAGAGGCACATGAGGACCCTGGAGTGATAACAGATGCTGATGTAGATAAGGAGGACTCAGGAAGGATGTCAGAGAAGATAACGTGTGAAGAACTTAAGCTTGGGAGAGATGGAAGGATAAGAAGAACATCAGAGGAGATCATTAAAAGTACATCAGAGGAGATAATTAGAAGCACATCAGAGGAGATAATTAAAAGTACATCAGAGGAGATCATTAAAAGTACATCAGAGGAGATAATTAGAAGCACATCAGAGGAGATAATTAAAAGTACATCAGAGGAGATAATTAAAAGTACATCAGAGGAGATCATTAAAAGTACATCAGAGGAGATAATTAAAAGTACTACATCAGAGGAGATCATTAAAAGTACATCAGAGATAATTAAAAGTACATCAGAGGAGATCATTAAAAGTACATCAGAGGAGATCATTAAAAGTACATCAGAGGAGATCATTAAAAGAACATCAGAGGAGATCATTAAAAGTACATCAGAGGAGATCATTAAAAGTACATCAGAGGAGATCATTAAAAGTACATCAGAGGAGATCATTAAAAGTACATCAGAGGAGATCATTAAAAGAACATCAGAGGAGATCATTAAAAGTACATCAGAGGAGATCATTAAAAGTACATCAGAGGAGATCATTAAAAGTACATCAGAGGAGATCATTAAAAGTACATCAGAGGAGATCATTAAAAGAACATCAGAGGAGATAATTAAAAGAACATCAGAGGAGATAATTAAAAGTACATCAGAGGAGATAATTAAAAGTAAAATCAGAGGAGATAATTAAAAGTACATCAGAGGAGATAATTAAAAGTACATCAGAGGAGATAATTAAAAGTACATCAGAGGAGATCATTAAAAGTACATCAGAGGAGATCATTAAAAGTACATCAGAGGAGATCATTAAAAGTACATCAGAGGAGATCATTAAAAGTACATCAGAGGAGATCATTAAAAGACATCAGAGGAGATAATTAAAAGTACATCAGAGGAGATATTAAAGACATCAGAGGAGATCATGTGAAAGACTTCACGAGGAGATAGAAAAGAAATCAGAGGAGATAACTGTGAAGAACTTGGCTGGAGAGATAAAAAGGATGAAAGACTCAGAGGAGATAACCTGTGAAGAACTTAGACATGGGAGAGATCTAAGGCATGAAATACTGGTCCAAACAATGCAATCCCGGTCACATGATAAAGGTGTTGAGGATTTAGAAAGGATGCCAGACGGGATTACACATGAAAAACTCGAACCTTTTAGACCTAAGGAAAACGATAGTATTTGAAGAAACACAATCCCAGGTATTTAACCCCTTGAGGCCCAGAACGTATTTACATTGTAATTCGGGTGCCATTAGACGATTTTTTTGTGAATACAGGTTGAAGTTCCCAAACTCGGCAACCTCGGGACCAGCGCCGAGCCGAGTAATGGAATTTTCCGACTTTTAGAACGTAGATATATTAAGGGGAAAAAAGCCATCCAACTTCTTCAAAAGGTCCATTTTCTCAGAAATAGTTAACACATTGTTCTTCCTTTTCTTTTCACTTCCACCAGTAGGTGTTCCTGGACGTTTGGGAGCCATAATACCAATAACAGACCTGTAGAAGTACACAAAATAACAGTGTACACAACTCTACAGTCACAACACCACTGAACAATAACAACAAACAAATCGGCGGGAGAAACCAAGCGGCCTAGTGTGGTGGCACCTAGCGGCCGACCCGGCAACTACGCGCCGGGTTTTGGGTGTTCTGCCGTGTTTTGGAAAATCCGGAACCGTAGCCGAGTTTTGGGTGTTGCCGAGTCTTGGGATGCCGAGTTAGGGAACTTCAAGCTGTATAAGCATTATTAATAGATATGACTTGTTTAGTATCCTTGTCCACTAACTAATTTGGTTTATTTAGTCACTTTTCGTAATTTTATGGCAAAGAACAGACGATTTTATATAGCAAAGGAAGGATCTGGGCGTGGAGGGGTTAATGGGGCTATCGATAACGAGGCATTAGAATTACGGACTCAGGTTGGGATCATGTGTGAAAAACCTGATGTTGAGATTGAGGGAAGGAATAGAATACTTGAGGCAACAGCAGTCATTGAGAAGCAGTGTGTCATTTTCAGGTGTCATTTTCAGGTGTGTCATTTTCTCCATGTGACAAATCTTCTAACCAGTCCTTCAATGAGGCACTGATCTTTCTCCTTCTGGGTTTTATATATTTACCGACTGCATCAGATTTTTTGGTTTTGAGAAGTGGTGTGTCATTTTCTCCATGTGGTGTTTCAGAATGGCGAGAATCAGAGTGCCTTTCTGACGATGTTTCTATATCGGAGTTTTTGCTTTCCTGATGGAGTGGCAAGTCTTCTATCCAGTCCTTCAAAGAGGCGACACCACTAAGATGGGTGATGATGTTATTCATGTGATGGGTGATGGATGTTATTATTCATGTGATGGGTGATGATGTTATTCATGTGATGGATGATGTTATTCATGTGATGGGTGAGGATGTTGTTATTCATGTGATGGGTGATGATGTTATTCATGTGATGGGTGATGATGTTGTTATTCATGTGATGGGTGAGGATGTTGTTATTCATGTGATGGGTGATGATGTTGTTATTCATGTGATGGGTGATGATGTTGTTATTCATGTGATGGGTGATGATGTTGTTATTCATGTGATGGATGATGATGTTGTTATTCATGTGATAGGTGAGGATGTTGTTATTCATGTGATGGGTGATGATGTTGTTATTCATGTGATGGGTGATGATGTTGTTATTCATGTGATGGGTGAGGATGTTGTTATTCATGTGATGGGTGAGGATGTTGTTATTCATGTGATGGGTGATGATGTTGTTATTCATGTGATGGGTGAGGATGTTGCTATTCATGTGATGGATGATGATGTTGTTATTCATGTGATGGGTGAGGATGTTGTTATTCATGTGATGGGTGAGGATGTTGTTATTCATGTGATGGGTGATGATGTTGTTATTCATGTGATGGGTGATGATGTTGTTATTCATGTGATGGGTGATGATGTTGTTATTCATGTGATGGGTGAGGATGTTGTTATTCATGTGATGGGTGATGATGATGTTATTCATGTGATGGGTGAGGATGTTGTTATTCATGTGATGGGTGAGGATGTTGTTATTCATGTGATGGGTGATGATGTTGTTATTCATGTGATGGGTGATGATGTTGTTATTCATGTGGAGGTTGATGAGTGATGGTGAGATGTTTGTTATTCATGTGATGGGTGATGATTGATGGGTGATGATGTGTATTCATGTGATGGGTGAGGATGTGTATTCATGTGATGGGTGATGATGTGGTTATTCATGTGATGGGTGATGATGTGATGGGTGAGGATGTTGTTATTCATGTGATGGGTGAGGATGTTGTTATTCATGTGATGGGTGAGGATGTTATTATTCATGTGATGGGTGATGTTGTTATTCATGTGATGGGTGATGATGTTGTTATTCATGTGATCCCAGAGACCCAGAGTCCCTGAAAATACATCAGTAGCAGAAACAGATGATGCTTTGGAAAATGATAACATACCTTTTGATGACCTTTGTACCACAGAGATGGGCGCACTGAAAGACCTGCCGCTCCCTGATGATGAGAGGAAAGATGATTCTGTAACACCACATGATAGAGAAAATGACACACCACTTCTCAAAACCAAAAAATCTGATGCAGTCGGTAAATATATAAAACCCAGAAGAAGAAATATCAGTGCCTCATTGAAGGACTGGTTAGAAGATTTGTCACATGGAGAAAATGACACACCTGAAAATGACACACTGCTTCTCAAAACCAAAACTTCTGATGCAGTCGGTAAATATATAAAACCCAGAAGGAGAAATAGAGTTAGTGCCTCATTGAAGGACTGGTTAAAAGACCTTCCAATCCATCCACCGGACACTGCTGGTGTTACTGATGAGGAATATTTATTGAAGAGCAGAGAGCAGACACCCACAGATGATGTAATTAACAAGAAGAAAAATAGACTGTCATCAATAGAGAGAACAGGAGACACTGCCGATGTTACTGATGAGGACTACTTATTGAAGAACAAGGACCAGACACCCACAGATGATGTAATGAACAAGAAAAAGCGAAAGAAGAAGAAGAGGAAGTGTAGCGAGAGTTCAGCAGGTTACAATAAGGTTACAGCCTGTAGTCTTCTTAATACAGCAGCTGAAGAGGAACACATTGACCAAGAGGAAAGCATAAGAGACAAAGAACATTATCTAAGTGGTGTTGCCTATAGTCTTCTTAATACAGCAGCTGAAGAGGAACACATTGACCAAGAGGAAAGCATAAGAGACAAAGAACATTATCTAAGTGGTGTCGCCTGTAGTCTTAATACAACAGCTGAAGAGGAACACATTAACTAAGAGGAAAGTACAAGAGACAAAGAACATTATCTAAGTGGTGTCGCCTCTTTGAAGGACTGGATAGAAGACTTGTCACTCATCAGGAAAGCAAAAACTCCGATATAGAAACATCGTCAGAAAGGCACTCTGATTCTCGCCATTCTGAAACACCACATGGAGAAAATGACACACCACTTCTCAAAACCAAAAAATCTGATGCAGTCGGTAAATATATAAAACCCAGAAGGAGAAAGATCAGTGCCTCATTGAAGGACTGGTTAGAAGATTTGTCACATGGAGAAAATGACACACCTGAAAATGACACACTGCTTCTCAAAACCAAAACTTCTGATGCAGTCGGTAAAAAGCAAAAACCAAGAAGGAGAAATAGCCATGTCAGCGCCTCAATGATAGACTGGTTAAAAGATCTTCCACTTCATCAGGAAAGTAAACAGACTAACATGGAAGCATCAGCAAGGGACAGGAAGGAAGGGAAGGAAGGAGGGAAGGAATGAAGGGAGGGAGGTAGGTAAGGTGGAGGAAAAAGAGATAAGGTGAGGCTTTTGGCTGGGTTGTTTTCATCATTATTATCATTATTGTAATTATCATCATTATCATCATTATCATCATCATCATCACGCCCCATCAATGCCCAAAGACCCGCCTGCTGCATTGACGCCTGACAAGCAGCGATCCAAGAGCAAGAAGAAGAACAGACTGTCATTAATAGAGACGACAGCAGACTTGCCACCTCAAAATGACGACATCCGCACAAGACCACAAAGATCGGGTGAAAGAGACAGCAGACAGGAGCAGCGAAAGGACCAGACACCCACAGATGATGTAGTAATTAACAAAAAGGAATATTTATTGAAGAACAAGGAGCAGACACCCACAGATGTAATGAACAAGAAAAAGCGAAAGAAGAAGAAGAGGAAGTGTAGCGAGAGTTCAGCAGGTTACAATAAGGTTACAGCCTGTTGTCTTCTTAATGCAGCAGCTGAAGAGGAACACATTGACCAAGAGGAAAGCACAAGAGACAAAGAACATGATGTAAGAGGCGCATCTTTCACCTTCGAGAAAAAAATGAAAACCAGGGAAGGGAAAAACTACAGAGATTTTGGCCGATTTTCTAAACATGGACTCGGGTTAACCTAAGACTAACCATGGCTTTAGACCAGACATTTAAGCTTTTTAACCATTTTTCCAGGGGGTTTAGTCTCAGATTGGAATTGCTAGACACTCACTAACCTCTCCAACATCCAAGTCTAATGATATTATACCCCGGACAAATGTTTAAAGCACTGAAATGTCTGTCTAAAGCCATGGTTAGTCTTAGGTTAGCCCATGTCAATGTTTAAAAAATCGGCCAAAAGAATGTGATGAAAGCGCAAGAGAAAGAGAAAAGAAGAAGAGAAAAGCAGTAGAAGTGTGAGGCAAGAGGAGAGAGAGAGAAACAAGGAAGATAAAGCATAGAAAGAATAGAAGAACCAGGCGTGAGGAATATGAGGAAGAGACAAGGCATGAGGGTGTGAGTGAGGACTATGGAGGCAAGCCAAGCAAGCCAAGCAAGCAGGGTGGCAGACAAGACCAAGACACGCCATACCTCGTGGAAACAGCTTGGGATTCCGACGCAAACCTGACCGTGAGGACCAAGCGACACAGACACAAACTCCGACAAAACACGACACCACAGACCGGGCAAGAGACGCAGAACGGAAGCAGGGAACGGAACGGAAAGCAGCAGAAGCAGTAGACGAAACAGTGATTTAGACGTCGCATCGGATCGCAGCTTTAGCGTCACGGTCTGCAATGAGGGGGAGTCGTTACAGAACATAAAATACCATTGTGTCGTAGCTCCGAGGGCGACAGCAGCACCGCCGAGAAAGGCATACAGTGCAAGTTCAGTTCACCGATCGACCTGACCACCATTCTGCGACCCGGAATGAAGGTCACCTGTGCACGCCTGTCACGGGTCAAACGGATCATCGTGATTTACCTGACCAGAGGGGAGGTCGGGTGAGGTCAGATGGGGTCGCCTCAACGCCGCACAAGAACCCGTCAAGAAGTGCCAAGAAACGAAAACTGTTCATGGAAGATTGATTCATGGAAGAAGGTTTGTGTTTTTTCGATTTGTTTTTTTTTTTTTTTTTTGTTTTTTTTTTATTCTAATAACTTATTTTTATAAGTGGAGACCTGTTACGCCTGTAGGCTATAGAAGTGTTTATGATGTTTTAATTGTTATTTGTTTGATAAAAAGTATTTGCATTTATATGTTGAATACCTTCTTCCTCTTTTTTAAAAAAGAGAGCATATAGAACATGGAAGCCAAAGGAGTGCTATGAAGCTAACTGAGTTAGTTCTGTTTACTTAAAACTACCTATCCCTTTTATATCACCTTCCTTAATTACAGCCTCCTAAATTGCAATAAGAAGCTCAAGAGTCCGCACTAACTACCTATCTATGAGTTCCTGCCAACATTTCCACCCTTTTATGCAACCGTTTTCCCTTCTTTTTAATTCTAATCTACACTTTTCCAGCTTAATCCGTGCTTCTTTTAACCATAAATAAATTGACACTACGGGTGATGCAATAATGCCCTTTTTTTGTATACTCTATCATACTTATTCCTATTCTTTACACTAAAATTGATAACTTGCGTAGAAATGGGATTTATTTTATATCTTACTTTTTGTTACCCTTTTCTTAATCCTTGAGACCAGTAATAATTTTCATGGGTTAGATCAGGCACTCATTATTATTTTTTGCTATTTTTTTATCGCCTTTTATTAGTCCTGAATCCACTAACTAATTTTCATGTAATTTGACTTACCATATATACATTTTATGCACTAACAATTTTTTATAAGACAGACTGGTTGAAGGATTAATTACTTTTTATAATTTGGCAGTGTTATTACATTGTATTGTTTGGAAATAATTTTTTATGAGAAGAAAGATTGTTTGAAGAGTAATTATTTTTTGTATTTTTTTTTCTTTTATACTTGATTATTGGAGAATAATATATCATTTGAGACTGAGAAATTTTATGGAATTTATTTTTTTGTTAATATTATTTACTTACATTTTGAAATTACTGAAGGAAGTAATAAATTATATTATATTAAGTCTAAATTTTACATTTGTACGTCTACATGGGATGATTTTTTTAATAAATGTATGTTGATAACGTTTATACTCGTCTAAGAAGTACGGAGAAATAGGAAACAACTGGTTCACAAATAGGGTGGTAAATGATTGGAATGGACTCAGTAGACAGGTAGTTAGTGCGGCGTCATTAGGGAGCTTTAAAGGGAGGCTGGATAATTTCATGGATGGGGATGAAAGGTGGATGTAGGTAGTGTTAAGTAACAGGAACTACACGTGTAGGTCTCCCAGCCTCTTGTAGCTTCCTTATTTTCTTATGTTCTTACTTGTGTTAGAGTACAAAAGTAACAGTAGTAGGTAAAAACAAGTAGATACTAAATAAGTAACAAGATAATAGCTATCGTCAACAACTATAGTCGCCACTGCACTAATGTCGCCAGGAGCCATATATAAGGAATTTTAGCATTACTACAAACTTGTATGTGCCACGTACTGAAGACAGGTACATAATATAAATACTGTGCAGGCCTCTTTAGTGGCACATACAAGTCTGTAGTGATGCTAAAAATCGTAATATATGGCGCCTGGCGACATTAGTGCAGTGGCGACTATAGTGTTATTGACGGTACCACGTAAAGAAAAAAGTAATACCAGCAGATAAGATAGCAGGAAAAGATAGTCAGTAGAGTAACACTAGGTAGATAACGAAAAAAGTAACCAGGAAAAAGATAACAAAAAAGTAACATCAAACAGTATTACCGTAGTCTAATAGCCCAAAAAGTAACAAAAGTAACACGTCGCCAAGACAAAAAGATAGATAGAAAATAACGAAATATTTACACAAAAAAGCTACTTAGATAAAAAAAAAAAAAATTTTTTTTTAAACTAACACAAAATATAGGGGAAAATATTGAAGAACACGTCTAAAAAACTGACATTAATAAAAACAACACAAAGTAATATTCACATCAAGAATAACACGGGTAAAAATAATACTACAACCCCTTCACGCCCAGATCTTTCCTTTGCTATATATAATCAATTGTCTGTTAGCCATAAAATTACAAAAAGTAGCTGAATATACCAGATTAGCTACCTAGTGGACAAGGATACTAAACAGGTCATATCTATAAAATATTGCTTATATTCCTAATCGCAATGGTACCAAATTACAATGGATTACTTCCCTGCAAGTTAAAAAAAAAGTATAATTTATAAGAACGATTTTCTTCTATATGTATATTGTATAGAAGCCTGATTCTGTAAAACATGTATTAACCAAATACCAAGTAGGTTATAGTTGAGGAGGCGAGTAAATGTTACTCTATGATATTATACAGTCAATAACGTATGTTTAGAAGTTATCTATACCTAGGCAGTCATATGTTCCTGTTATTATTGTGTATCAATCAGATAGAAAGCCTGGAAGTGCAATGAGTCGACGCGTGAAGTAGCAATGTTTTGATTCAATTCCCGCCACAATCTCCCCGCCCACTCCCCGCCGCGGCGTGTCGCCTCCACAATTATAACCTAATTGTCGCAGCAACAAGCCGATTTCGGCATTCTTTATTCTTCGTTTTTCCAAGGCATTGCTTATTGTATTTTGACAAGCGTTTGCCAGACGCAGCAGTACTGTCTTAGAAAACAGTGTGAACATCGCCCAAATTTTACATGCCACAATATACATGTAAAAAATATATTAAGCTTTGCTACTCGAGGCGAGTAATTTGCATTAAATTGCTATTATAGAACGTTCCATCGTAATGCTGTCATCCATATAATTAGTAGAACAACAGAAGAACTATATTTTTTGGTATTCAGATGCGGTGCATCATATTTATCGCGAAATTAATTTATGAAAAATTAGTCGCGGAGCCAAAACACAGTAGACAACCTTTGAGTTAAAACTGCCAGCGACCACTGGCATTTCTCGAGTTGCAGTTCTCTCAATTTAGAGAGAACTGCAACTCGAGAAATGCCAGTGGTCGCTGGCAGTTTAACTCAAAGGTTGGTCTACTGTGTTTTGGCTCCGCGACTAATATTTTTCATAAATTAATTTCGCGATAAATATTGATGCACCGCATCTGAATACCAAAAATATAGTTCTTCTGTTGTTCTACTAATTATAGGATGACATGCATTAAATTGCTATATAGAACTACGATGCATGATCATTAATAGTAAACAGATAGGTATTCATGGTTCATGGGTTCCCATAGCACTTGTTAAATGAGGCCTGGTTATATTCTTCATGGAACTTGAGGTCGTGGAGTACGTTGTCTAATATAGGAAATTGACACCGATCTCCATGCCTCTTGATAAGCTTCTTATTTTTTATGTATATTGTGATGTAAAAATGGACGATTTTAGGTCAAACAAGTTACTGCTGGTCAGAATAGCTTGTCAAAATATCACTCACAATGTTCGACAACGCAAATAAGATGGAATGTTTGCATTGACTATAAATTGTATGTGCCACGTACTGCAGACGGTGAGTAGTAAATCTGTGGCAGATTTGTGGTCGGGTAGTTAATCAAAACATTCGTACTTCAGGCGCCTGCACTTATGCAGTGGCCTATATCTGATTGATACACACGTAAAGAAAAATAATACTGCAATAGGTGAAATAGTATAATTTAACACTAGTAGACGAAAAAGTATCCAGATAGATTTACCGTCCTCAATACAGTATTTCGTATCTAATACAATGTACAAAGTACAGCTTCCAAGACAAAACAATAGAAGAAAATCGTTTTAAATATTAAAAAAAACTTTTTTTTTAACTACAATTGGGAAACATATTGGACTTTCTAAGTTGACTTAAAACCTTTTCACCAAATATCGAGTAAAAATAACCTAGCACCCCTCGCCCGAGTCTTCTTCTCTTAATAATCTTGTTGTTAGCCATAAAATTACAAAAAGTAGCTGAATATACCAGATTAGCTACCTAGTGGACAAGGATACTAAACAGGTCATATCTATAAAATATTGCTTATATTCACTAAAATCGTCTAATGGTACCAAATTACAATGGAAATTACGTTCTGGGCTCAAAGGATAGTAAAAAAAAAGTAGCGGTCCTATAAAAAGATGCGCGAGCCGAGAAGCGCGTCAGTAATCTCGTGACAGTGAAGGGTGACGTATCCGCCGCGTCTCTCCGCGGATATCTTTACACGTGACTGTGATATACTATAGAGAAAAAAAGTTTATATAAGTAGTAAAGTGTGAGAAGGAAAGCTGCGAAATACACCAACACTTCAAGAATAACAAATAGAGACGATTTAGGTGAGTTTAAGACATTAATATAGCGAGTTACGTTACCGGTAACTAGTGTTTTCATTAACATTTGGTGAATTATTGTATATACACAGTCAATTCTTTATGTTATAGTGTTAAAATTCGTTATATACGTACGTTACCTATATCGCTGTCTCCATTTCCAACCAATAGTTATTTTAGAGAGAAAGAGAAGGAAGAGAGAAAGAAGGTTTTTTTCAAGTATTTTCACATTTTTCATGAGCAGGAAAGTGTTGAAAATTGACCGTTTTGAACACTTTTCTGATAACGATAGCTTCCTATAGTCTATTTTATTTATTATGGTAGAAATTATAGTCTATTTTATTTATTATGGTAGAAATTATAGTCTATTTTATTATTATGGTAGAAATTATAGTCTATTTTATTTATTATGGTAGAAATTATAGTCTATTTTATTTATTATGGTAGAAATTATAGTTATTTTATTTATTATGATAGAAATTATAGTTATTTTTTTATTATGATGAAATTATGTTATTTTATTATTAGTAGAAGTTATTTTATTTATTATGATAGAAATTATAGTTATTTTATCTATTATGATAGAAATTGTAGTCTATTTTATCTATTATGATAGAAATTATAGTTATTTTATCTATTATGATAGAAATTATAGTTATTTTATTTATTATGATAGAAATTATAGTATTATTATGATGATTTGTATTTTCTATTATGATAGAAATTATAGTCTATTTTATCTATTATGATAGAAATTATAGTTATTTTATCTATTATGATAGAAATTATAGTTATTTAATCTATTATGATAGAAATTATAGTCTATTTTATCTATTATGGTAGAAATTATAGTTATTTTATTTATTATGATAGAAATTATAGTTATTTTATTTATTATGATAGAAATTATAGTTATTTTATTTATTATGATAGAAATTATAGTTATTTTATCTATTATGATAGAAATTATAGTTATTTTATCTATTATGGTAGAAATTATAGTTATTTTATCTATTATGGTAGAAATTATAGTCTATTTTATCTATTATGATAGAAATTATAGTCTATTTTATCTATTATGGTAGAAATTATAGTTATTTTATCTATTATGATAGAAATTATAGTTATTTTATCTATTATGATAGAAATTATAGTCTATTTTATCTATTATGGTAGAAATTATAGTTATTTTATCTATTATGATAGAAATTATAGTTATTTTATCTATTATGATAGAAATTATAGTTATTTTATCTATTATGGTAGAAATTATAGTTATTTTATCTATTATGATAGAAATTATAGTTATTTTATTTATTATGGTAGAAATTATAGTTATTTTATTTATTATGGTAGAAATTATAGTTATTTTATCTATTATGGTAGAAATTATAGTCTATTTTATCTATTATGATAGAAATTATAGTCTATTTTATCTATTATGATAGAAATTATAGTTATTTTATCTATTATGATAGAAATTATAGTTATTTTATTTATTATGATAGAAATTATAGTCTATTTTATCTATTATGATAGAAATTATAGTCTATTTTATCTATTATGGAGCAATTATAGTATTTCATCATTAGATAGAAATTATAGTATTTTATCTATTATGATAGAAATTATAGTCTATTTTATCTATTATGATAGAAATTATAGTCTATTTTATCTATTATGATAGAAATTATAGTTATTTAATCTATTATGATAGAAATTATAGTTATTTTATCTATTATGATAGAAATTATAGTTATTTAATCTATTATGATAGAAATTATAGTCTATTTTATCTATTATGATAGAAATTATAGTTATTTTATCTATTATGATAGAAATTATAGTTATTTAATCTATTATGATAGAAATTATAGTCTATTTTATCTATTATGATAGAAATTATAGTTATTTTATCTATTATGATAGAAATTATAGTTATTTTATCTATTATGATAGAAATTTAGTTTATTTTATCTATTATGGTAAAAATTATAGTCTTTTATCTATTATGATAGAAATTATAGTCTATTTTATCTATTATGATAGAAATTATAGTTATTTTACTTATGGTAGAAATTATAGTCTATTTTATCTATTATGGTAGAAATTATAGTCTATTTTATTTATTACTAGCCGCAAAGCCGCCCTCCGGGCGGACTTTTTGGCTAGCTCCTGCGGAGGGCTATTGGTGGGCCTTCGGCCCTTCGGCCCACCACCTGTGTTTGGTGGGCCGGCCCACCAAACACAGACTCTCCAGATAGCCCCTTCTAACTTTCCTGAAATCATGGATGTAGAAATGTATGTATTCCCCCCACCCATTCACTCCCAACCTCACCCCCCATTCACCCCCATCACCACACACCCATTCACTCACCCATTACCCATCACCCCCCACCCATTCACTCACCCATTACCCATCACCCCCCACCTATTCCCTCACCCATCACCCATCACCCCCAACCCATCACCCCCCACCCATTCACTCACCCATCACCCCACACCCATTACCCATCACCCCACCCATTCACTCACCCATTACCCATCACCCTACATCAAGATTTCCTTAATTCTCGCAACCCACTTTTTTTTCACAATTCTCGCTAAAAGGCTACTAAAAAAAAGAAGAAGAAAAAAGTGACCGGATCATCACATAAGTGGGCTTAAAATGTTCCCCTGCTCGACCCGGTTCCAAAACTGTGCCATATGATGGGATTCCGCCACAGGGGGCGGCACCTATCGCGGACACACACACACACACACACACACACACACACACACACACACACACACACACACACACACACACACACACACACACACACACAGACACACTTTCGCTTATATTATTATAGATGGTATTATATTTAGAGTAGAAATTATGTCTGCGTTAAAAAACACACTTTTGAATATAAATGAGCTAATCAAGAGTTTTTTGAGGGCACATTTTCGTAGTTAGGAACAATTATTTCGAGGCCAAAGCTTAATAGAGTGGAGCGCCAGTAATATATTTTTTTGTTATGGGTGGCCCGCTCTGCCCCGCCCCGCACACCTGCCGCGCACACCCCCGCCCCGCTTCGCACTACCATAAATAGCATTGGTTATTTTTTCGGTAAATTACCAGATGAACACCGAACTTCCTTTGGTGGACGAAATTATTTTTTTCTGGTGAGTTTTGATGCGTTTTGAATTAATCTGCTAACCGTTTCTGTCGCAAATACCTTTTTTTTTTTTTGTGATTTGCAACAAAAATGAAAAAAGAACCTAACCGAACCTTTACCTAACTAAAATAATAATAATAATAATAAAATAGACTAAATAAATATATTAAATAAAAAAATTGCGACATAAATAGTTAGCAGATAAATTCAAATAGTTTTTTTTCGTGATTTTTCTGAGAGCATTAATGGAAGTTTTTTTCCTTGATATTTATTTTCTGTCATTAAATCAAACCCTACAGAGAGAGAGAGAGAGAGAGAGAGAGGAGAGAGAGAGAGAAGAGAGGAGAGAGAGAGAGAGAGAGAGAGAGAGAGAGAGAGCAGGTGAAGTGGAGGAGACAAAACTAGAAGAGGAGGAGAGGAAAGGAGGATAATAATAATAATAATAATAATAATAGTAATAATAATAATAACAATAACAATAATAATTTTACTTACACCCGAAGGCATACAGGAAAAAAAGGAAAACAACAACATAATAAACACAATTTTTACATGAGGAAAAAAAACTTAAGTACTAAAGCAAATATAATATAGTACGTATGGAGTGTTTTGTAAATAGTGGTATGGAGGTGTGAAGGAGGGGAGAGGCAGGTGTATAGAGGTGGTGGGGGGGTGAAAGGGGGCGAGGCAGGTGTATAGAGGTGAGTGGGGCGGTGAAGGGGGG
>JACEEZ010011256.1:40000-46884 GCA_016584305.1 Chionoecetes opilio
CCCCCTTGAGCAAGGGATGAGGGGGTGTGTTGTGTGAGGTCCCAGCATTGCCCAAAGATCGGTAATAATGAGCTCCAAGCTCGCACTGAGAGGGTGAAAACTGGCGATCGCGAGCCAGCTCGCGTGGACAAGACCATGAGTGAATAACACATACACACACGCAGTCACACACACACAGTCACACACACTCTGTGGGTAGGCGGTTCGAATCCTCGCGCTCCCGGGGATTTTTCACTTGACAAATTCGGGCGGTTACTGTCCCCCTTGAGCAAGGGGATGGGGGTGTGTGGTGTGTGAGGTCCCAGCATTGCCCAAAGATCGGTAATAATGAGCTCCAAGCTCACACTGAGAGGGTGAAACTGGCGATCGCGAGCCAGCTCGCGTGGACAAGACCATGGGTGAATGACACAGCAGAGCCGTAGATAGGGAGAGTTTGGCCATGCTCCGACAAGTCAGGTCGCGCGTGATTGGTCAGTTCAGGTCACGTGACTCCAAGGCGCCATGTTGCATCTATGAAGCTGCTCTGCCTCACGCTCTCCCCTCAGTCAGCTCGCACTCTCCCTCCTCAGTGATACAAACTACTTGTAGTACTACGTGCTGTTGTTCATCGAGGTGTACTTGACTATTATGGTCTGTTGTGTGGCAGTGGGTTAGGCGAGGGGCAGGCGAGTTAAAAGCCTTGATTTAGAAGTATTTGTTGATAAGTTTGCTGAGAACCACAAGAACAGAAGAATTTTGCTTAAGTGAGGTATTCTCACTTTCTCAGTGGGAAAAAAAAAAATCTTTGCCTGCTGCAAACTTCTGCCTTGTTTTTTATTTTCAGTATCAATTATGTTATTTCCATTTTGTATAAGTGGTAATATATGTATTTAATTTTTGGTCATGACTGCTTTATTTCGTTCTCCATCAGCCACTGGATGATACCCTACAGTACTCAACAAACACTCCTAGAATAAAATCTAATAACCTTCCATAGTCCATACGACATCAGATATACTCTTGATATTGGTCAGAATGCAAAATATGCAAGGGGGGGGTCTTGGCACTGTAAGTGAAAGTAAGTCCCCAGTCCCCAGCACGCTTCCCAGCTGTATGGGTTTGTTCAGCTCATCTAGTGCCCCCCCATAGTCAGCTGTGCCCCCCCCCCCCAGGTGCCCCCCCAAATGATAAATACCTAGCTACGCCACTGGTGAGGTCACGCCAGGTGTTGGCTTGACCTTTAGGGGTAATTAGGCAGGTGTGCGGCCCCAACCTAGGGGCCACTACAGCTCTTATGAGAGAGAGAGAGAGAGAGAGAGAGAGAGAGAGAGAGAGAGAGAAAAAAAAAAATGCATGCCTCATCAAAACATTAAAAGCTAAGAGGTTCTGCACACACACACACACACACACACACACACACACACACACACACACACACACACACACACACACACACACAACGTACAGACATACACACACACATCAGCTGTTAGCCGCTCTAAACAATACGTCATTTACGGAAGGTCTTAACAGCTTAACAATGGCCTAAACCTGCATAAACAGACCACTTCTCCGGCCAAAACACACAACACACACACACACACACACCACATACACACACGCACACACTCGTGATATTAAAGGGAGTAAAAACAAAGATAAAAGAAACATTACTACTACTACCCCTACTACTACTAAAATATACTATACTACACTACTACTATACCACTACTACTACTACCACTACTACTACTAACTACTATACTACTACTACAAACTACTACTACTACTAACCACTACCACTACCACTACAATCCCACTACTACTACTACTACTACTACTACTACTCCCAAACTACTATACTACTACTACTACTACTACTACTACTACTACCACTACTACTACTACTAACTACTACTACTACACTACTCCCAAACACTACCACTACCACTACCACTACCACTACTACTACTACTACTACTACTACTACTACTACCACTACCACTCCCTACTACTACTCACTACTACTACTACTACTACTACCACTACCACTACCACTACCACTACCACACACTCCCCTACTACTACTCTACTACTACTACCACTACTACTACTACTACCACTACTACTACTACTACTACTACTACTACTACTACTACTACTACTACTGCCACTGCTACTACTACTACTACCACTACTACTACTACTACTACTACTACTACTACTACTACTACTACTACTACTACCACTACTACTAGTACTACTACTACTACTACTATTACTGGTAGTAGCTAGTAATTGTAGTAGTAGTAGTGGTATAAGTAGTAGTAGTAGTAGTAGTAGTGGTATAAGTAGTAGTAGTAGTAGTGGTATAAGTAGTAGTAGTAGTAGTAGTTAGTGGTATAAGTAGTAGTAGTAGTAGGGGTTTATAATTTAGTAGTAGTAGTAGTAGTAGGGGGTAAAAGTAGTAGTAGTAGTTAGTGGTTTTAGTAGTAGTAGTAGTATAATGTAGTAGTGGTATAGTAGTAGTATAAGTAATGTAGTGTGGTATAAGTAGGTATTAGTAGTAGTAGTAGTAGTAGTTAGTATTAGTTAGTATTTAGTAGAGTAGTAGTATTAGTAGTAGTAGTAGTGGTAAAAGTAGTAGTAGTAGTAGTAGTAGTGTAGTAGTAGTAGTAGTAGTAGTAGTAGTATTTTAGTAGTGGTAATAGTAGTAGTAGTAAGTATAGTAGTAGTAGTATATTTAGTAGTAGTAGTAGTAGTAGTAGTGGATAAGTAGTTAGTAGTAGTAGTAGTAGTAGTAGTAGTAGTAGTAGTAGTAGTGGTAGTAGTAGTGTATTTGGTATAGTAGTAGTAGTAGTAGTAGTGGTATAAGTAGTAGTTAGAGTAGTAGTAATATTTAGTAGTAGTATTTAAGTAGTAGTAAGGTATAAGTAGTAGTAGTAGTAGTAGTTGTATATAGTAGAGAAAGTAGAGTAGTAATAGTAGTGCTCGTTAACCCAGAAATTGGTCTTACCTGTAACTACCTGTCTCTTTTGGGGCTCCCGTGACAGTTAGAGCACCTGGCGAAACACAACACACAACCCCACACACACACACACACACACACACACAACACACACCCCACAACCCACACACACACAACCACCGGGGCGCACACGCACACACACAACACACAACAACACACACACACAAAACCCCAACAACCCACCCCACCCACCCAACCCACCCACCCACCACCCCACCCACCCCCCCACCCACCCACCCACCCACCCCCCACCCACCCACCAACCACCCACCCACACCACCACACACACACACACACACACCACACGACCTGAAAGAAGGAGAGAGAGAGGGAAAGAGAAAAATGGAGTCAGGAAAAAGTTGAAGTGAGATTTGGATGTGAATATTTCAAAAGGTAAATAGAAATGTAGGAAAGGAGTCATGGGGGGGCATTAGAAGTCCCACAGGATTGCTATAGTATTCCTAGGTTTTTATAAGTACTTTGACAATTGCATGAGTGGCTCAAATAGGGATTAATAATACTAATACTAATACTGAAAATACTAATACTGATCGTTTTATTGAAGTAATGATTAATCTAGCAATGCCTATCATATTGTTATGTCTTGTAGTAAGTTTTGTCGAATTTGTGATTTTTAAGGAATATCTCGAAGTATCATGTCATTGTGAATTGGCGGAAATAGGGATTTCTGATCATTGTAACTGAAAACTGACTACAGGTTCGTGTTCAGCATGCCCGAAAACTGCTAGGAATAAATTTTTAAGCAAATCAATTTTAAAAAAAATATTGCACATTTTGCAAGGGGTATGCCTTGATTTTTTTTTAAATCACGTTTTTTTCAATAACTAAAAAAATATGGGAGAAAAATGCAACATGTATAGAGAAGTAAATATGAAGTAGATCAAGGGCTATCATTTGGCATAAAGCAAAACATATTGATTGGTAAATAACCGAGAAAATAGCATATTCGTACATTTATACAAAATATCAATTTTCTCAACAACCATGAGGTATTTTGATAAGCCGATTACTGCATCATGTAGAACACCTCAAGATGAACCTTTGTTACTTCGATAAGTTTTCTTAGAATTATAGTTTTGCGGCAAAATAACAAAAACCTGATCGTCGTCAATTTTTTAATGTTTGTGAGTAGCCAGAAATCCGAAAATATTTTTTTCGATAGATAATTGAAAATGCCGAGGATACAATTGTAGATCCATCCATTTAGAATAACTTTTGATGGGTAAGTGTGGCTGTGTGAGAAACAAGTTGTGAGCTGAACGCGTTATAGTAAATATATAAGTTTATAATTCATAAACCGTTCATGATAGATCAGTGTAGACGCGAGACCAGTGTTGCCACCTCAGTGTAGGGGAAGGGACTTACTCTATATGATTTTCATGCATAGCAATATATCATACTTCTAGTTTTAAAGCAGTAGGGTGGTGGTAGAAGTGGTAGGGTGGTGGTGGTAGTAGTAGTGGCAGTAGCTGTGGTAGTAGCTATAGTAGTAGGAGTAAAAATAGTAATGTTTTTTTTCTTTATTCTTATATTTGTTATAATTAATAATACTATTGTTTTTATATTTTTTTTTTTTTTTTTTTTTTTTTTTTTTTTGCCTCATAATCTCCCAAAGTCTAAGAGTTTTTACCGTAGATTTGAACTATTTTTATCTCATACTTACTTGTCTCTTATCATTACTACTACTACTACTACTACTACTACTACTACTACTACTACTACTACCACTACTAGATTTGATTTGTCTACAGTTCAGAACAGCTTAATATAAAAACAGTATTTTATGTTCAGACCCCAAGTTATTCAACAGCTTACCACTAAATATTAAAGCTTCAGTTAAAACAAACAACTATTTAGCATTCAAAAGGGAAATAAGAAAGTTCATGCTTCAGAATTCTTAGCAGAGATATTTCGACATGTATGTATATGTATAACCATTGCAAAACTAACTACTTTATTTTATTTATTTATTTTTTATTATTTTATTTATTATTATTATTGCATTTGTATAAGTTATGTAATAACACATAATTCACACACTATTTTTTTTTTTTTTTTTACTACTATTCATAACAGTACTGTCAAGGATAATTTTGCTATGGGCTAGGGTTTAGGCATGTCTGAATGCACCTATATTAAATTATATCTGCCTGTCAGGGAGCTTCGGCTCGACAGACACTTGCTATTATGCTATTATTCAAATTCTGTGCTTTTGTATATTTATATAGCAATAAATATTTACTTACTTACTTACTTACTACTACTACTACTACTACTACTACTACTACTACTACTACTACACTACTACTACTACCACTACCACTACCACTACCACTACTACTACTACTACTACTACTGCTACTATTACTACTACTACTACTACTACTACTACTACTACTACTTCTTCCTTTCAGTGTTGCCAAGTCCACAAGAAAAATTTCCTTGTCATTTATATTCCTTGCTTCCTTCCTGACACAGACAGAAACGAAGACAGACAGACATACAGACATACAGACAGGTGTGTTATGGAACCCCCCTCCCCCCTGTATACATGGAGTGGTCCTAACAAGCCTTACCTGATCACCTTATAATGGCTCCGTATGGCGGCCTGTGGTTAACGACTAGACCCTCCACCCCTCTTCCACCTCTCTCCCACTCCTCCCCTCTTCCAACACGCTCCACCCTTCCACCACCACCATTGTCTCCTTCCATAACTTATTCATCTATTTTTTTCTTTTTTTTCAGGTTTATTTTCATTGCCTCGTTATATTTCCAACTTTTTTTTATATTATTATTATTGTTATTTTTATTATTATTATTATTATTATTACTATTATCATCACTACTACTACTACTACTACTACTACTACTACTACTCATACCACCACCACTACCACTACTACCACTGCTTCTACCACTAACAACTTTATTCATACCTAAAAGTAGATTACTGTTTGCCTTTCCTTTGTACTCCTTTGTATTCCTTTGTATTCCCTTCTCCCTCTGTGTATTGCGTGTTTCTGTGAGGCGGAAACGACGCGAAACATAATAATGGGAAGGATGAGGAGGAGAAGATCAAGGCCAAGGAGGAGGAGGAGGAGGAGGAGGAGGAGGAGGAGGAGGAGGAGGAGGAGAGTCACTTAGATAAACAGGTGAATGAAGAAGACAAGAGGTTAAAGTTCATGCTCGGTGAGAATCAGAAAAACAGAAGCAGACACAAGACATATATTAAATTGTGTTGATCTGCTTCAAGGTGACTTTTAAGGAGGGAGGGAGAGGGAGGAGGAGGAAGTAAACTTAACTTAAAGACATCAGAACATAATTCTGTATTATTGCTTACATCTTAAACGAATAAAAGGAGGAGGAAATACAAAAGAAGGAGTAGTAATAGTAGTAGTATTACTATTTAGTAATACTAGTTGTAATACTAATACTACTATGAGTAATACTATTAATATTACTTGTTGACGTAGTCGTAACAGAAGTAAAGGTATTAGTGTATAAAAATTTAGGGTATGCCGTATAACAAAAATTCTTTTTCTCAACTTTGGCACGCCAGTTTCCTATGTAAAATGGAATTCTAAGACGATTTTATCTCTTTCCATTTTTGCATTTGAGCAATTCTTACTATGCAAAATCGCACTTTTATATTGCACCCTTATCGAATAATGCTTAAATGAGTACGCAGTGTCCGGTTGGTCCTGTGTATTGCATCATGCACCAATATGAGTTCCAAATAACTAGCGTGGTAAGCTCTTTCTGATCAGTTGGTTCATCAGGCACTACATCACAGTGTCACAGCCTCTACGTTTGGGCCCAGAACGTGTCCATCATGTCTTCTTAGACTGATCCCCGG
>JACEEZ010011257.1:0-20885 GCA_016584305.1 Chionoecetes opilio
TTCCCTTCCCCCAAAAAACCCCCAAAACCAACCCCAGGTGTTACTGGAAACCCTTGAGCGCCCGAGTCACTCTCGCTCTTGGTACCCCTCAGGTACATCCCTCGCATGTGCCCTCCATTCACTCCACTTGGACCTTCACCTTCACACTTAAGAGAACGTATCTCTATTTCTCTGCTTCTTCACCACGCTTTTCACATCGTTCACTTCACTTGCAAAGCTCCTTTCAGGTCTTCGATCGCCTCCAGAATAGTCTTAAGCGCCACTCCACACCCTTCACTACACTCTCCCTCGACCCTTCTCCTTCCCTCTACCACACTAGTTTTCACCTCAGCCTCCTTCACTCCTACCACACTAACACTCTCCACCACAGCAGAAGCACACAACACCACTTCTCTCACCGCCTCCACCAAAGCACTCTCCTTCGAAGACGTAGCCATTCTAATCCTGAGAGCTCAGCCAACACAACTTCACTCCTTGGAGACCTCAGGTCGACTGTTTTCGACTGTTTTTTAGGCAGATAGCTGTCTCCCGATTATGTGACATTTTCATCGTTGAGAATGTGAAAAAACTGCGATTCATAAATCAGCTGGAAAGGAGCGTAGCTGTGTGCCTGCCTGGGGATGGGTCTCGCGCCATCAGCCCAACACAGTACCAAGCCTGCAGGGCTGCCAACATAACAATGGTGCCGTACTACCGCACAAATAAATGAAAACATTATATAGTTTTTATAGCTGGAATAGTGTTGAATGTTATTATACTGTATGTTATCATGAAATAAATAAAAAAGAGGTACAAGAACATAATAATTTCAGCTGATATACGTAATAGTTTACTAAACTTCTCGTCATGTTTCTTCTATGCAAGATAGACAGTTCAAAGACAAAATAAAAATAATGAGTGCTGTGATATTAAAGAATTGCCATAATATAAGGACAATTGCTTGTTTTCTAGACGATAAAGTATCACTAAGTACAACAAAATAGGCTCCGTATATATACGTACTAAACACTTCTCCTAGGGGTACGTATATATACGTACTAAACACTTGATGGGTAAGTATAGATTAAAAAACTTTAGAAAGGCAGGAAGTCAAAGCTATAGGACGGTAGTTTGAAGGATTAGAACGGTCACCCTTCTTAGGAACAGGTTGGATGTGAGCAAAATTCTATCAAGAAGGAAAGGTGGAAGTAGATAGACAAAGACGGAAAAGTTAGACCAGGCAGGGTGCAAGCACAGAAGCACAGTTTTGAGAACAATAAGAGGGACTCCATCAGGGACCGTAAGCCTTCCGAGGATCTAGGCCAGAAAGGGCAAAGAAAACATCATTACGAAGGATCTAATCAATCAAACATTGGGGGCATACGCCGGGGGGCGCGTCGCCTCGCCCACCCTACGACGCCACTCCCGGGGGTCACCACACGCGAGTTCCCATGCAGGCTCCTTTCCATACCAAGCAGCTCTCGACAAGAAACATCAACTTGCCCCAGCCATGAGCCTTGTGGTGACCCTTGGCCTCCTCCACGCCGGATTGTCTCTTACAAATACAACCCGATGGGAAGGATCGGTTTCAGGGTAGCGTGCCACATGCCCATATAGCCGAAGTTGGCGCTGACGGACTATGCAGGTAATAGGCCTCGATTCAGTCTCACTGTACTATTGCTGATTTGACCCCGTAAGCATCCCAGCGATCCCCCATGATTCTGCGAAGACACTTATTACCAAAGGCATTGATTCGTCTCTTCAGTCACTATTTAGGGGTCCATGTCTCAAAATAATAGAGTAAGACAGGGATCATAAGCGACTTAAAGATCCGGATCTTTGTCCTTCTGCACAGGTACCGCCCAATGCCAAATACTCCCGCTGAGCGAGTCCATAACACCGTGGGCTATGCCAATCCGCCGTAAGACTTTTAACGTGACCCGCCGTCTTAAGGACTGCACTACCCAGGTATGTAAAACTTTCCAAGATCTCCCAAAGTCCTCGCCACATGCATGAACGACTGTACTGCTTCATCTAGTAAGTCTCCAAACACCTGGACCTAGGTCTTGAGCCAGGAAACCTACAGTCCCCAAAAGGGTTTTTCCTCTCGTGCAGCGCCTCGAGAGCCATCCCCAGGACCTCCAGCGACTCAGCAAAGATTACTGCATCATCGGCAAAACAAGATCAGTGATCCTGTGTTGCCGACGGATGCTCCACAATCACTTTGATCTACAACCTTGTCCAATACCCAGTCCATACAGGCTTGAAAAGTGATGGGGCAAGGACCACCCTTGCTCACTCCTGTATTCACTGGAAAGAAGCCGGATACAACCTGCCCCACCACTTCACAGCAATCTCATCCCAGAATACAGACCAGTTACAGACCAATGTCCCTGCAGGAATCCTCGAAGTCGCAGAATATCCCAAGTGACTCACGATGCAGTGAGTCAAATGCCTTTTTTGAGATCAACTAGGCTGCAAGCATCCCTTGTCGAAACTCACGTCGGCGTTCCACCAGGGCACGAAGCGCTGGATACGGTTTCCCTTGTTGACTTACCAGGCGTGAACCCAGACTGCTGAGGGGTCTGATGCTTCACCAGATGACTGCGAATCCGTGTCAGCAAGCAATAGATGGGCAAGCACCTTGCCTGGGACGCTGAGCAGTGTAATACCACGGTAATTGTTGCAGTCCTGACGGTCCCCTTTCCCTTTTCCCCAAAAGGGATGACCAGCCCCCTTTTCCAGTCAGGAGGAATGGTACCCGATTGCCACACGGGAGTCAAGACAGCATGCAACCCGCGGATCATGGCCCACCCCCAGCTTTGAGGAGCTCCACATGATATTATAAACACCAGCTGCTTTTCCTTCCCCCTCAACTTTGCTACGCCTCTCTGACTTCGTCAAAGAGAGGGTGCGTTTTCGTCAATGGGAGGATCGGCATCCACTGCCTGTAACCCAGTGGGGCCAGTGGTGTGAAGCTGCTCAGTTGGAGGGTCTTTTATGGGCAGGCATAATATAGTCAGAGGGTTGAGGAGAAGGAGGAACAAGCCCTTCATCAACCCAGATGGAATTCTTAGCAAAGGTTTTAGCGAAAAGTTCAGCTCTAGAGGGAGATGAGACAGCTGTGGAGCCATCTGGGTGAAGCATAGGAGGGAAAGAGGAAGAAAAAAAACTGTAGAGATGTTATTTGCTAGATGCCAGAAGTCACGGGAGGAATTTGATTCAGAAAGATTTTGACATTTTCTATGAATGAAAGAGTTTTTGGGAAGTTGAAGTAAAGATTCGGCATGATTTCGGGCAGAAATATAATGGGCATGATTTTCAGGAGATGGATGCCCTTTCGGTATCGTTGTGAGCCCCTCTCTATCTCGGACAGCATGAGAACAAGCTGAGTTAAAACAAGGTTGGGCGGGATTTAGGATTTAGAGAAAGTGTGTGGAATGTAAGCCTCCATGCCAGAGCCCAAGACCTAAGTTATGCGATCTGCACAAGAGATGGGTCTTTGACATGGAAGGAGTAATCATTCCTTGGAAAATCAGAGTAGTACTGCCTTAGGTCTTCCCACCTAGCTGAGTTGAAGTCCCCAAAGAATTTACGTCTGCTTAGGTGGTTCCCGAGGCGTCACCGGAGCGATAGAACAGGTTACAGAAATAAGATTGTGATCGGGGGAAACCCCAAAACGTAGAGAATAGTTCACAGAGTAAGCAGAAGGTTTAGTAGTTAGGAAAAGATAAAGAATGTCTTGCACCCTATTCTCCCTTGCCGCATCATCCCTCCCTTAGCGTACCTTGCTCGGTCTTCCAGGTCCTTGCACCGTAACACACGTCCTTATTAATGCTATCCGTGTTGCCACCCGCGCGCCATATTAGATACAGCTGAGGGGGAAAAGGGAAAGGGAGGGGATAAGGAGATACAAGGGGAAGGGGTGAGGGGTGCTGGGAAGGGAAGAGGTAAGCGGAAAGGTGATGGGAAGGGGTAAATTTGGAAGGGGGAAGGGAAGGGGAAGAAGGGAGGGGGTGATGGGAAACGAGTGTCAGCGGGAGATTTTGACGGGGGTGTGATAACATTAGGCTGTGTTTGGGCGATAGGTTATCTGTGTGTGTGTGTGTGTGTGTGTGTGTGTGTTGTGTGTGTGTGTGTTGTGTGTGTGTGTGTGGGGTGTGTGTGTTTTTTGTTTTGGTTTTGTTGTTTCTTTGTTTTTTTCTTCTTATCTTGCTTTACCTTTTTTACCCATCCCTTCCTCCTCCTTTTCCTTCTCCTCCTCCTTCTCCTCGTTCTCCTCCTCTCCTCCTATCCTCCTCCTCCTCCTTCCTTCCCCTTCCTCCTCCTCCCCCTTTCAATCCTCTCCTCCTCCTCCTCCTCCTCCTCCTCCTCCTCCTCCCCCTCCTCCTTTCCTCCTCCTCCTCCCCCCCTCACCCTCCTCCTCCCTCCTCCTCCTCCTCCTCCTCCTCTTTTGTTTCGTAAAGATCAAGCTAATTTGGAATCAGTGCAGGAAGAGAAACCCAAACAAATTCCATCTCTGCGAAATTCATCGTATGAAGAGAGACTGCGATAATTAATAGTTTTCCTTAAAGGATCGTAGAATCCGTGGGGACTTGATAAAAAAAAAACCTTAAGATGCAAAAAGGATCATTAATCAAGAGAACCTATTCGAGCTTTCTCCTCAACTGACAATAAGAAATAACGGTTTAAAACTAAACGGTCAACGTTGCATCACAGATCTTTGTAAAAAAAATTTCAATGTTAGAGTTGTTGATCGATGGAACTAGTTACCAGCAAATGTTGTCGAAGCCAGCATAATAACTACATTTAAAAACATACTTGACGCGCACTGTAAAGTAAATGGGTATTGATAGTGCCCTGCGAAATACATATTATAGTCCCCCGGATCGACTAGTGTTAGTGGTAGTTGTAGTAAATATATTTCATATCCTATCATTCTTCACTACGAAACTTCCATGTTCCTATCTTCCTTAGGGACATGATATCATTTCCCAACGGTCCTCTTACATGTAGTTGTCGTTAGTAGTATGTAGTTCAGCAGATATCCTAGTTATGGACCAATAGGTCTCCGGATGTCTGTTATTCCAATGTATTCCTATGTATTCCCCCCTTCCTCCTCCCTCCTCCCTCCTCCCTCCTCCTCCTCCTCCTCCTCCTCCTCCTCCTCCTCCTCCTCTTCTCCCCCCTCCTTCTGCTACTCCTCTTCATCGTCCTGGTCCTCCTCCTCTTCCTCCCGCTACTCCAGATTTGGGATAAGAATGTCCTTTTGAAGTTGACATCCTATTTTGATACATATTATCCTCTTTCTCGTTCCTTTTATTACTTTTAGCTGGGGACTGGTATTGGTGGTTGCGATGGTGGGGGTGGAGATGGTGGTCTGTGCTGGTTCCTCATTATGCATTTATTTTGTAAGTGATGATTTGGTTTCTTTTCATATTCATATTCTTCATCTCCATAATATTTTCTTTTTCGTTTCCTCCCCTTTTCACTTTCTCTTATATTTCTTTTCTTCTTCATCATTTATTTCTCCTTCTCCTTCTCTTTTTTTTCTCCTCTTTCCCTTGTCCTCCCCCTTAATTTCTAGTTTTGGGGTAATAATCCTTTTATGTGATATTTTATTTTTATCATAATAATAATTTGATTTAATACTTTATTGATGTGTGGTAGGATGGGGGTGAGGGGGCGATGAGACGGATTGGTAGGGTGGTGTGGTGTCATCCTCCCCCTCCAGGTGTCTCCTCGTTATGTCATTTTTCCTGGTGGTTGGTGATGACTTCTTGTCCTTCCCATCTTACCTCCAACATCTTACCCCATTAACTGGGGAAGGGGAGGTGGCCCGGTTTCCTCCCCCAACTTTTCCCTTTCCTGTTCCTTTCCCCTCCCTCCCTCCTTCCCCTCTCTTTTGTCTCCCTTGCTTTCTCCCTCTCTCCCTTCACCCTCTCTCCCTGCATCCCTCTCTCCCTGCTCCAGCCTCTCTCCCTCCCTCCTCTCCCGGGTCTCCCTCTCCTCCTCTCTCTTCTCTTCCTCTCTCATCCTCCTCTTTCTCTCCCTGCATCCCTCCCTCTTTCCCTACATCCCTCCCTTTTTCCCCTACATCCCTCCCTCTCTCCCCTCTCTCCTCTCCTCCTCTCTCTCTCCCCCTCTCTCTCTCCCTGCATCCCTCCCTCTGTCCCTGCATCCCTCCCCTCTCCCTCCTTCTCTCCCTAAATCACCTTCTCCCCCCCTCCCTCTTCTCCCTCTCTCCCTGCATCCCCCTCTCCCTCCCCTCCCTGCATCCCTCCTCTCCTTCTCTCCCTGCATCCTCCCTCCTCTCTTTCTCCCTGCATCCCTTTTTTTATTTATCCTCCTGCATCCCTTCCTGTCTTCATCCTCCCTACAACCCCCCCTCCTCCTCCCCTCCTCCCTCTTCTCCCCTCATCTCCTCCATTTTGCAGAGTTAGAGACGAGCTTTCCTTTTATGGCGCATTGGTTGAGGTACGTCCGAGGCGGAGCAGGGCTGGGCGAGGCAAGTTTAAGGTTTTCTAACGAAGCACCGCACGGACTGACGGGCTTCGAGATGTGTTAATTAAGACTCCAAGACACTGACTAAGTTCCTTGTCACCTATTCCTTTACTTACCTCTTGCTATATATCTCTGGTTCTTTATCTTTTGTCTCCTTGTTTCTGTGTCAGGCCATGTGTATTTTTGTCATTTTGTCGATGTGTCTGTCTTTCTGTCTCGATATATTTCTGTCTCTGTTTGTCTGTCTTAATTTTTTCCCCTTTGCTGTCGATCTGTCTGTCTTTTCTGTCTCGATATTCGGGTCTCTGTCTGTCTTTCTGTCATGATATTTCTGTCTCTGTCTGTCTTCTTTTATTGTTTTCCTTTCCCTCTCTCTGTCTCTCTCTCTTCACACAACACAGAGAGAGGAGAGAAAAACACAACCTCGTATGATATTATGTTCAAGGGTAATAAGGTCGCGGGGAAAACGCTACCAACTCGCAAAGTAGCATAATATCCAAGTCAATAATGGGTCCCAAGCGCTAATCCATGTGCCATGTGAGGCTAACTATCCCACCAGATATATTGCTGCATGTAAATGGGTCTCCAAATATATCTTAGGGTGAAAGGTTTTCGTGGCATTGATTCGTAATAGGCGAGGAAGCATTGGTGTTTGTCTCTGCGGAATAATCGAGTCACCTGATTAAGCTAATACAGTTTATATAAGTGCAGAGGGTGATACGGTGAGGGAGTGGATGAGAATCAATGTGAAGGCGTTAGGGAGTGAGTGAGGGAGTAGATGGTGACACGATAGAAGGCAGTGACGTGTAATCTGCATCTGGTTTTGGGAAGGAGGAAAAAGGCACCTGTTTAATTGAATTGTTAGAAAAAGAGTTGCATTGATTACTGATAGAGGAACGAGCAATGATGATAAGATGATATATCATATGTAACATTCATGCTTATTTATATATGTAACATTCCTACATGTAATCGGTTTGTCAAAACACCTCATGGTTGTCGAGAAAATTTATATTTTGTAGAAGTGTACGAATATGCTATTTTCTCGGTTATTTACTAATCATAATTTTTTTACTATACGGCAAATAAGAGCCCTTGATCTACTTCATATATACTTCGAAATACATGTTGCACTTATCTGTCATAGTTTTTTAGTTATTAAAAAAAACGCGATTTAAAAAAAAAACCAAGGCATACCCCTTTTCAAAATTTTTCATTATTTCTTGAAAAATGATTTGCTTGAAAATTTGTTCCTAGCAGTTTTCGGGCATGCTGAACCGAATCTGGAGTCTGTTTTCATTACAATGGTTAGAAGTCCTATTTAGCCAATTTACAATTACATGATCTTCTGATATTCCTTAAAAAAGACAAATTAGACAAAACTTACTACAAAAATACAAATATGATAGGAATTTTCTAGATTAATCATTTGTTTGATCAGTATTAGTATATTTAGTATTAGTATTATATTAATAATCTCTTTTTGAATCACAAAATGCTAATGTGAATGTAATTATAAAAACCTAGGGAAAACTATAGCAATCCTGCGGGACTTTTTATGCTCTCCCATGATCCTGTAGGGTGGTGAAAAAGCGAAGAGGCCCGTGAAGGACTCGAAGGATTTTACACAAGGCCAAAAGGGTACTTCCCAAATACACACACACACACACACACAAACAACACACACACACACACACAACACACAACACACACACACACACCCCACACACACACACACACACACACANCCCCGGCACCATTCATACCATCCTTCTCTGCACAAAACCTGCTGTCGAGATGCCTAACCTACTGTCACCAACACAGATGTTACCTTCGGGTAATGATGTATCGTCTACCTTCTTACCTCCGTATCTTCCTCTTGCAGCCACGAGAGTACTGAAATGGGCTCGTGCAACAACATGGTCATTTTTTTTACCTTTATCTCTGCGGGTGGGCTCCATGATCAATTACCTTCCAAACACCAATCCCTGGTGACTTACTAGGAACCTTAGTAGTCGCCCGAGTCACATCTCGCTCTGGTACCCCTCCAGGTACATCCCTCGCATGTGCCCCTCCATTCACTCCACTTGGACCTTCACCTTCACACTTAAGAGAACGTATCTCTATTTCCTGCTTCTTCACCACGCTTTTCACATCGTTCACTTCACTTGCAAAGCTCCTTTTCAGGTCTTCGATCGCCTCCAGAATAGTCTTAAGCGCCACTCCACACCCCTCACTACACTTTCCCTCGACCCTTCTCCTTCCCTCTACCACACTAGTTTTCACCTCAGCCTCCTTCACTCCTACCACACTAACACTCTCCACCACAGCAGAAGCACACAACACCACTTCTCTCTCCGCCTCCACCAAAGCACTCTCCTTCGATGACGTAGCCATTCTAATCCTGAGAGCTCAGCCAACACAACTTCACTCCTTGGAGACCTCAGGTATACTGTTTTCGACTGTTTTTTAGGCAGATAGCTGTCTCCCGATTCTGTGACATTTTCATCGTTGAGAATGTGAAAAAACTGCGATTCATAAATCAGCTGGAAAGGAGCGTAGCTGTGTGCCTGCCTGGGGATGGGTCTCGCGCCATCAGCCCAACACAGTACCAAGCCTGCAGGGCTGCCAACATAACAATGGTGCCGTACTACCGCACAAATAAATGAAAGCATTATATAGTTTTTATAGCTGGAATAGTGTTGAATGTTTTTATACTGTATGTTATCATGAAATAAATAAAAAAGAGGTACAAGACCATAATAATTTCAGCTGATATACGTAATAGTTTACTAAACTTCTCGTCATGTTTCTTCTATGCAAAATAGACAGTTCAAAGACAAAATAAAAATAATGAGTGCTGTGATATTAAAGAATTGCCATAATATAAGGACAATTGCTTGTTTTCTAGACGATAAAGTATCACTAAGTACAACAAAATAGGCTCCGTATATATACGTACTAAACACTTCTCCTAGGGGTACGTATATATACGTACTAAACACTTGATGGGTAAGTATAGATTAAAAAACTTTAGAAAGGCAGGAAGTCAAAGCTATAGGACGGTAGTTTGAAGGATTAGAAAGGTCACCCTTCTTAGGAACAGGTTGGATGTGAGCAAAATTCTATCAAGAAGGAAAGGTGGAAGTAGATAGACAAAGACGGAAAAGTTAGACCAGGCAGGGTGCAAGCACAGAAGCACAGTTTTTGAGAACAATAAGAGGGACTCCATCAGGACCGTAAGCCTTCCGAGGATCTAGGCCAGAAAGGGCAAAGAAAACATCATTACGAAGGATCTTAATCAATCAAACATTGGGGGCATACGCCGGGGGGCGCGTCGCCTCGCCCACCCTACGACGCCACTCCCGGGGGTCACCACACGCGAGTTCCCATGCAGGCTCCTTTCCCATACCAAGCAGCTCTCGACAAGAAACATCAACTTGCCCCAGCCATGAGCCTTGTGGGCGACCCCTTGGCCTCCTCCACGCCGGATTGTCTCTTACAAATACAACCCGATGGGAAGGATCGGTTTCAGGGTAGCGTGCCACATGCCCATATAGCCGAAGTTGGCGCTGACGGACTATGCAGGTAATAGGCCTCGATTCAGTCTCACTGTACTATTGCTGATTTGACACGTAAGCATCCCAGCGATACCCCATGATTCTGCGAAGACACTTATTACCAAAGGCATTGATTCGTCTCTTCAAGTCACTATTTAGTGTCCATGTCTCACAATAATAGAGTAAGACAGGGATCATAAGCGACTTGAAGATCCGGATCTTTGTCCTTCTGCACAGGTACCGACAATGCCAAATACTCCCGCTGAGCGAGTCCATAACACCGTGGGCTATGCCAATCCGCCGTAAGACTTCTTAACGTGACCCGCCGTCATTAAGGACTGCACTACCCAGGTATGTAAAACTTTCCAAGATCTCAATGTCCTCGCCACATGCATGAACAGACTGTACTTCTTCATCTAGTAAGTCTCCAAACACCTGGACCTAGGTCTTGAGCCAGGAAACCTCAAGTCCCAAAGGCTTTGCCTCCTCGTGCAGCGCCTCGAGAGCCATCACCAGGACCTCCAGCGACTCAGCAAAGATTACTGCATTATCGGCTAAAACAAGATCAGTGATCCTGGTGTTGCCGACGGATGCTCCACAATCACTTTGATCTACAACCTTGTCCAATACCCAGTCCATACAAGCGTTGAAAAGTGATGGGGCAAGGACCACCCTTGCCTCACTCCTGTATTCACTGGAAAGAAGCCGGATACACCTGCCCCACACTTCACAGCAATCTCAGTCCCAGAATATAGACCAGTTATCAGACCAATAGTCCCTGCAGGAATCCCGTCGAAGTCGCAGAATATCCCAAAGTGACTCACGATGCAGTGAGTCAAATGCCTTCTTGAGATCAACATAGGCTGCAAGCATCCCTTGTCGAAACTCACGTCGGCGTTCCACCAGGACACGAAGCGCTAGGATACGGTCCGTTGTTGACTTACCTGGCGTGAACCCAGACTGCTGAGGTCTCTGATGCTTCACCAGATGACTGCGAATCCGTGTCAGCAAGCAATAGATGGGCAAGCACCTTGCCTGGTACGCTGAGCAGTGTAATACCACGGTAATTGTTGCAGTCCTGACGGTCCCCTTTCCCTTTCCACATAGGGATGACCAGCCCCCTTTTCCAGTCAGGAGGAATGGTACCTGATTGCCACACGGCAGTCAAGACAGCATGCAACCCGCGGATCATGGCCTCACCCCCAGCTTTGAGGAGCTCCACACTGATATTATAAACACCAGCTGCTTTTCCTTCTCCCTCAACTTTGCTACAGCCTCTCTGACTTCGTCAAGAGAGGGTGCGGTTTCGTCAATGAGAGGATCGGCATCCACTGCCTGTAACCCAGTGGGGCCAGTGGTGTGAAGCTGCTCAGTTGGAGGGTCTTTTATGACAGGCATAATATAGTCAGAGGGTTGAGGAGAAGGAGGAACAAGCCCTTCATCAACCAGAGTGGAATTCTTAGCAAAGGTTTGAGCGAAAAGTTCAGCTCTAGAGGTAGATGAGACAGCTGTGGAGCCATCTGGGTGAAGCATAGGAGGGAAAGAGGAAGAAAAAAAACTGTAGAGACGTTATTTGCTAGATGCCAGAAGTCACGGGAGGAATTTGATTCAGAAAGATTTTGACATTTTCTTTGAATGAAAGAGTTTTTGGTAAGTTGAAGTAAAGATTCGGCATGATTACGGGCAGAAATATAATGGGCATGAATTTCAGGAGATGGATGCTTACGGTATCGTTTGTGAGCCACCTCTCTATCTCGGACAGCATGAGAACAAGCTGAGTTAAAACAAGGTTGACGGGATTTAGGATTAGAGAAAGTGTGTGGAATGTACGCCTCCATGCCAGAGGCCAAGACCTAAGTTATGCGATCTGCACAAAGAGATGGGTCTTTGACATGGAAGGAGTAATCATTCCTTGGAAAATCAGAGTAGTACTGCCTTAGGTCTTCCCACCTAGCTGAGTTGAAGTGCCAGAAGTACGTCTGCTTAGGTGGTTCCCGAGGCGTCACCGGAGCGATAGAACAGGTTACAGAAATAAGATTGTGATCGGAGGAACCCAACGTAGAGAATAGTTTCACAGAGTAAGCAGAAGGTTTAGTAGTTAGGAAAAGATCAAGAATGTCTTGCAACCTATTCTCCCTTGCCGCATCATGCCTCCCTTAGCGTACCTTGCTCGGTCTTCCAGGTCCTTGCACCGTAACACACGTCCTTATTAATGCTATCCGTGTTGCCAGCCGCGCGCCATATTAGATACAGCTGAGAGGGAAAGGGAAAGGGAGGGGATAAGGAGATACAAGGGGAAGGGGTGATGGGTGCTGGGAAGGGAAGAGGTAAGGCGGAAAGGGTGATGGGAAGGGGTAAATGGAAGGGGGTAAGGGAAGGGGAACGAAGGGAGGGGGTGATGGGAAACGAGTGTCAGCGGGAGATTATGACGGTGTCGTGATAACCATTAGGCTGTGTTTGGGCGATAGGTTATCCTGTGTGTGTTGGTGTGTGTGTGTGGTGGTGTGTGGGGTGTGTGTGTGTGTGTGTGTGTTGTGTGTGTGATGGGGTCTCTTCATATATCTTTGTTCTTTATGCCTTTTATTATCCATCCCTTCCTCCTCCTGTTCCTTCTTCCTCCTCCTTCTCCTCGTTCCTCCTCCTCCTCCTCCTACTCCTCCTCCTCCTCCTGCTCCCTCCTCCCTCCTCCTCCTCCTCCTCCTCCTCCTCCTCCTCCTCCTCCCCCCTCCTCCTCCTCCCTCCTCCTCCTTCTCCTCCTCCTCCTCCTCCTCCTCCTCCTCCTCCTCCTCCTCCTCCTCCTCCTCCTTTGTTCGTAATAGATCAAGCTAATTTGGAATCAGTGCAGAGAAGAGCAACCAAACAAATTCCATCTCTGCGAAATTCATCGTATGAAGAGAGACTGCGATAACTTAATATGTTTTCCTTAAAGGATCGTAGAATCCGTGGGGACTTGATAGAAACCTTTAAGATGCTAAAAGGATCATTAATCAAGAGAACCTATTCGAGCTTTCTCCTCAACTGACAATAAGAAATAACGGTTTAAAACTAAACGGTCAACGTTGCATCACAGATCTTTGTAAAAAAATTTCAATGTTAAGTTGTTGATCGATGGAACTAGTTACCAGCAAATTTTGTCGAAGCCAGCATAATAACTACATTTAAAAACATACTTGACGCGCGCTGTAAAGTAAATGGGTATTGATAGTGCCCTGCAAATACATATTATAGTCCCCCGGATCGACTAGTGTTAGTGGTAGTTGTAGTAAATATATTTCATATCCTATCATTCTTCACTACGAAACTTCCATGTTCCTATCTTCCTTAGGGACATGATTCATTTCCCAACGGTCCTCTTCATGTAGTTTGTTAGTATATGTAGTTCAGCAGATACCCCTATTATGGACCAATAGGTCTCCGGATGTCTGTTTTCCAATAATTCCTAGGGTATTTCCTCCTCCTCCTCCTCCTCCCCTCCTCCTCCTTCCCTCCTCCTCCTCCTCCTCCTCCTCCCCCTTCCTCCCCCCTCCTTTCCCCCTCCTACCCCTTTCTTTTCCCACGTCCTGGTCCTCCTCCTCTTCCTCCCGCTACTCCAGATTTGGGATAAGAATGTCCTTTTGAAGTTGACATCCTATTTTGATACATATTATCCTCTTTTCTCGTTCCTTTTATTATCTTTTAGCTGTGACTGGTATTGGTGGTTGCGATGGTGGTGGTGGAGATGGTGGTCTGCTGCTGGTTCTCATTATGCATTTATTTTGTAAGTGATGATTTGGTTTCCTTTTCATCATTCATATTCTTCATCTCCATAATAATTTTCTTTTTCGTTTCCTCTCCTTTTCAACTTTCTCTTATATTTCTTCTTCTTCTTCATCATCTTCTTCTCCTTCTCCTTCTCTTCTTTCTCCTCTTTCCCTTGCTCCTCCCCCATCTAATTATCTAGTTTTGGTAATAATCCTTTTATGTGATATTTTATTTTATCAATGAATAATAATTTGATTTAATACTTTATTGATGGTGGTGGTAGTGATGGTGGTTGAGGTGCTGATGATGACGGTTGTGGTAGTGGTGGTGGTGGTGTCATCCTGCCCCTCCAGGTGTCGTCCTCGTTATGTCATATGTCTGGTGGTTGGTGGATGATCTTTCTTGTCCTTCCTATCTTACCTCCAACATCTAGCCATTAACTGGAGGAAGAGGGAGGTGGCCGGTTTCCTCCCCCAACATTTTCCTCCTGTTCCTTCCTCCCTCCTTCCCTCTCTCTCTGTCTCCCTGCATTTCTCCCTCTCTCCCTTCACCCTCTCTCCCTGCATCCCTCTCTCCCTGCATCCCACCCTCCCCCTCGCCTTTCCCTCCCCTCCTCCCTTTTCTCCTCTCCCTCCTCTCCCCGTCTCCTCTTTCCTCCCTCTTCCTCCTCTTTCCTCTTCCTCATCCCTCCCCCTTTCCTCCTCCCCTCCCTCTTTCCCTACATCCCTCCCTCTCTCCCTCTCTCTCTCCTCCTCTCTCTCTCCTCCTCTCTCTCTCCCTGCATCCCTCCCTCTGTCCCTGCATCCCTCCCTCTCCGCCTCCTTCTCTCCCTAAATCCATCCTTCTCCCCCTCCCTCCCCTGTCTCCCTCTCTCCCTGCATCCCCTCTCCCTCTCTCCCTGCATCCCTCCTCTCCTTCTCTCCCTGCATCCCTCCCTCCCTCTCTTTCTCCCTGCATCCCTTTCTTTATTTATCCTCCTGCATCCCTTCCTGTCTTCATCCTCCCTACAACCCCCCCTCCCTCTCTCCCCTCCTCCCTCCTTCTCTCCCTCATCTCCTCCATTTTGCAGTAGTTTAGAGACGAGCTCCTTTTATGGCGCCATTGGTTGAGGTACGTCCGAGGCGGAGCAGGGCTGGGCGAGGCAATTTTAAGGTTTTCCTAACGAAGCACCGCACGGACTGACGGGCTTCGAGATGTGTTAATTAAGACTCCAAGACACCTGACTAAGTTCCTTGTCACCTATTCCTTTACTTACCTCTTGCTATATATCTCTGGCTTCTTTATCTTTTTGTCTCCTTGTTTCTGTGTCAGGCCATGTGTATATATTTGTCATTTGTCGATGTGTCTGTCTTTCTGTCTCGATATATTTCTGTCTCTGTTTGTCTGTCTTAATTTTTTCCCCTTTGCTGTCGATCTGTCTGTCTTTCTATCTCGATATTTCTGTCTCTGTCTGTCTTTCTGTCATGATATTTCTGTCTCTGTCTGTCTGTCTTTTATTGTTTTCCTTTCCCTCTCTCTGTCTCTCTCTCTGTCACACACACACAGAGAGAGAGAGAGAGAAACAACCTCGTATGATATTATAGTTCAAGGGTAATAAGGTCGCGGGGAAAACGCTACCAACTCGCAAAGTAGCATAATATCCAAGTCAATAATGGGTCCCAAGCGCTAATCCATGTGCCATGTGAGGCTAACTATCCCACCAGATATATTGCTGCATGTAATGGGTCTCCAAATATATCTTAGGGTGAAAGGTTTTCGTGGCATTGATTCGTAATAGGCGAGGAAGCATTGGTGTTTGTCTCTGCGGAATAATCGAGTCACCTGATTAAGCTAATACAGTTTATATAAGTGCAGAGGGTGATACGGTGAGGGAGTGGATGAGAATCAGAGTGAAGGCGTTAGGGAGTGAGTGAGGGAGTAGATGGCGACACGATAGAAGGCAGAGTGACGTGTAATCTGCATCTGGTTTTGGGTAGGAGGAAAAAGGCACCTGTTTAATTGAATTGTTAGAAAAAGAGTTGCATTGATTACTGATAGAGGAACGAGCAATGATGATAAGATGATATATCATATGTAACATTCATGCTTATTTATATATGTAACATTCCTACATGTAATCGGTTTGTCAAAACACCTCATGGTTGTCGAGAAAATTGATATTTTGTAGAGGTGTACGAGTATGCTATTTTCTCGGTTATTTACTAATCATTATTTTTTTACTATACGGCAAATAAGAGCCCTTGATCTACTTCATATATACTTCGGAATACATGTTGCACTTATCTGCTATAGTTTTTTAGTTATTAAAAAAAACGCGATTTAAAAAAAAAACCAAGGCATACACCCTTTGCAAAATTTGCATTATTTCTTGAAAAATAGATTTGCTTGAAAATTTGTTCCTAGCAGTTTTCGGGCATGCTGAACACGAATCTGGAGTCTGTTTTCAGTTACAATGGTTAGAAGTCCCTATTCTAGCCAATTCACAATTACATGATACTTTCTGATATTCCTTAAAAAAGACAAATTAGACAAAACTTACTACAAAAATACAAATATGATAGGAATTCTAGATTAATCATTTGTTCGATCAGTATTAGTATATTTAGTATTAGTATTATTATTAATAATCTCTTTTTGAATCACACATGCGATTGTGAATGTAATTATAAAAACCTAGGAATACTATAGCAATCCTGCGGGACTTCTTATGCTCTCCCATGACTCCTGTAGGATGCGTGAAAGAGCGAAGAGGCCCGTGAAGGACTCTGAAGGATTTTACACAAGGCAAAGGATACTTCCCCAAAATACACACACACACACACACACACACACACACACACGACACACACACACACACACACACACACACACACACAACACACACACACACACACACACACACACACCACACACACACACACACACACAACACACCACACACACACACCACACACACCACACCACACACACACACACACACACACCGCCACACACACACACACACACACACACACACACACACACACACACACACACACACACACACACACACACACACACACACACACACCTCCTTATCGCTCAGTTAACATACCAGAGTGAGGACGCCGGCGTGACCAACAGCGTTATCTGCGACCGGACCCAGAAAAACGGTGTCTCCCGCGCCTCACACAGTCACGGCGTCGGGGATAAAGCGTTCTTAAGGCCACCGGTGCCGCCCTATCACGCTCCCATCGCGGCTTTACCGTAGAGACCGACAGGCAGGAGAGAAATGAACGGAGAAAGGCAAGGTGGTATTTTTGTGGGTAAATTCCTGTGTCTGTGGGTGACGGGTGAAGGATGATGGGTGAGCAGGGATCAGGAGGGTACGGTGGAGTCATAAGCTGTGACGGACGGGGCAGGATGGGCCAGGGCAGGTGGAGTGTTACATGAGGGTTGATTTTGAGTGAATGAAGGTTTGATTTTGCTTGAAGAAGAGAATGAGAAGGACTTATATGAGAAACTCGACAGATTCGGGACAGTTAAGGAAACGTGGAGATAATGCTGATGAGGAAGGGAGAAAAAGGAAGAAGAATAGGAAGATAGATAGAGAGGGATGAGTCAGGAAGAAGAAAAGGTAAGGATAGGGAGGGGCGTATCTCGAGGATCTTAAAAATCACATTAGCGTGAAACACATTGAGGGACGAGACAGACAGGGGGCGTAGCGGGAGCTGGTCGCCGCACCGCTGCCTAATATTCTCAGTTACTCCGTTAACTTGAAATGGCCGCATGTTGGCAGGCGTGTGGGGAATGTTACTTCGCAACTACTACTTAAGGCAGCGACGATTCCATTTGCACCCATCAGAGTGGCCTTAAGAGGTTATTTAGCCTAAAAATACCAGTTATGTCCCTGCCTCCTCTAACCTCCCACGCCCCCCTGACCCCACCTCCCGCCGGCAAACATTTGCATCTGCGTTTGTTCGGGAAGCTGCAGTTGAAGATTTCCTGTTTTCGGTGGTACTATTTGCATCAGCAGATGAGAGATAAGCGCCGCTAAGCTTCCTTTCATGTTTTGGGTGCAAGCAAGCAGCCTGCTACCCATAATGCAATAGTACACATCAATTTTACATCACTGTTCAACGTTCGCCACACGTCGCCGTCATCAGCAAACAAATGTACTGCGGACATTCCAGCTTTTAAAAGTCACCAAGAGGGGATAAGTGGTTGCATGCAGTCTTCTGTTAAGCCTTGAAAGCATTCCTGCCTCACACTGCATCCCTCGCCCAGCATGGAATTGAGCAGTAGCAGCAATGGGGATCTACCCTGGAGCCACTTTGCCCCCTCCCTTCCCTTCCTCCTTAAGGCAGTACATCGCCACCGGGCCACCGAAAGGTATTCCTGGATAGCGGCAGCATTAGCACCTGTGCAAGTGCCAACCCCAGCCACCCTTACTCCTTTTTCAGGCCTGCAAGCATTAACACCCCAGAGTGCTGCTGACGGGAGTTCCTTGTTAAATGGCCATTTACGCTGCACTCCACTCGAGCCTCACTACATTATCGGGAGGGCGTCTGGCGGGGTCCCTGTGATGGAGATGCATCTATTGCCTCGTCTCTCCTCTTCTCCTTTCACCTACCTCAGACGAATGTTTTTTTTCTCTCATTTGTTGCTCCTTTGAGCAGCGCCTCGCCTCCGCCCGCCTCCTAACTTCACCTTCAGGAGTCTAGGATAAAGTTGTCTCCTTCACTGTTTGCTTGTCTCTATGGACCCTTTGTGTGTTATCAATGAGTCTCTGTGTGATTCCTGCAGCCTCGCCCCTTATCATACTTGTTTATATAATTAATTCATTGGTGGTTTTCTTGCTCTTGCTTCTGTACTCCTGCTCTCCTATCTCATCGCTCTTCTCTCTTATCTTCCTACCACTCTTTCATCTCACTCCTCTCTTCGTCTCTTCTATTTCCTCTTTCTCTTTTCCTTCCTCTTCTACCGTATCTTGTCTTATTTATCTCTAGTCTTCTCGTATCCTCTCCTGCAGGCTTGATATTTATCTCAATCTTTGTTTCTGTGGCTGTATTGTCGCTGCTTTGTCCTTGAATAGCAATCAAGTCGGTGTGAAGGTTTTATTGATTGCGTTATCGGCCGCCTCTCTGTGCCGCGTGTCAGGGAAGGCGATGGCGTCGGGTCCGCGCACTCCACAATACTCCTGCTAATGAAGAGAACAAAGACGCCTTCCATAAAAACTGCGCGGCGCCTCATGCAAGGGCTTGTCTTGCCTCCACGCACCTTGCAACGCCGATACGAAGACTTTGTGCTCGCCCACTTGTCCGGATGCAGATAGTCACCCCCCCTCCGCCCTATAAAGTGTGTGTGTGCGTGTGTGTGTTTTGTGGTGTGTGTGTGTGTGTTTTGTGTGGGTTTTGTTTTGGGGTGGGGTGTGTGTGTGTGTGTGTGTGTGTGTTGGGGTGTGTAGTATGTGTGTGTGTTTTGCAAGGGACCTTCGTGACGTAGGGCCGTTCAAAGGGCAGAATAGACTCGATTGGAAGTACTTGGAGCAGAACTTAAAGGGTATTTGAGAGCCTCCTGAAGTCAAGAAAAAAAAAGTTAACCGTACAAGAAAGATATAATGCAGTGGAGCAGCTTCAAAATAATAACTTATATGTTTGTGACTTCTTTCACACGACGTATTTAGGTCATTGTGACGAATTTCCATCGGTAAATGCTCATTTCAAACTCAACTCGACCAAGATGTGGGTCATATCTTTTACAATGAAAACTTTGACAGGCTACCTTGACAGGTTTTCGAGAAATTGTAGTGCCAAACAAACAAACACTACTGAAAAGTATATCCCTCCGCAGTCTCTAAATAGGTCGGTAAATAACCTCATCGTGGGGCAGGCGAAGAACCTTTGGTGGATATGTGTTTTACCAAGGAAGGTTATATAATATATATATATATATATATATATAAAGAGAGAGAGAGAGAGAGAGAGAAAAGAGAGAGAGGAGAGAGAAGAGAGAGAGAGAGAGAGAGAGAGAGAGAGAGAGAGAGAGAGAGAGAGAGAGAAGAGGAGAGAGAGAGAGAGAGAGAGAGAGAGAGAGAGAGGAGAGAGAGAGAGAGAGAGAGAGAGATAGAGAGAGAGAGAGAGAGAGAGAGAGAGAGAGAGAGAGAGAAGAGAGAGAGAGAGAGAGAGAGAGAGAGAGAGAGAGCGAGAACACATTAAGCTACGAATAACATCAGCAAAAAGTGAATGAAACAAAAGGCAAACAGAAAGATGATGTCAAGGCAAACATTTAGCGTGTTGTGTAATGAAGCTTCTTGGCGGGCGTGTGAAGCAAGGCAAGGCAAGGCAGGGCGGGGCGGGGCGGGGTACGAGTGCCAGATGGGCGTGGCGCTACAGAGTTGGCCGGAAAGAGCTATCGCCATCACAGGGCCATAAATATAGGGGCGTCTCTGTGGCATGCCTGAAGTATACGTCGATAAAGGACATTCCTCGGAGGGTAGAGCGCTGCCCTTGCAACAAATAGAGGGTGGGTGCGGGGTGTGGTTTGATTGAATTGATGAGGGCGTAGTGGGCGGAGGGCGCAGGTGCTTAAGGTCCGCCGAGAGTGCCCACCTGTCTCCAAGGCCTTAATGAGTAGGGTAATGAAGCCCGCTACTGGTATTTACGCCTGGACGCCTCGTTAAACCCGATTGAAACACACTCGTTAGTCAGTGGACACAGGCTCGTTGATCAGAAGCTTTGTGTAATGTTATTGTTTGTATTTTGAATGCGAGGTTTCTTTGTCGAGTTGTATCTTTGGTGGCATTTGTCTCAAACTCTCATATAGTTTAATACTATATTTTTTTTATTAAGTTGTATCTTTGGCGGCATTTCTCTCAAACTCTCTTACACTGTATAGTTTAATACGAGTATTTTTTATCCATTTGTATTTAGAGCGGTATTTTTCTGAAACTCGGCGAACATGAATGAAAAGAAAAACAAGGGGAAGGTGAAAATATTCTGGAAAACGATAAAGTACTCCAAATTATACCTCCATACGTAACAACCACGTTATAACCTTATATAATATCACGATGTATAAACATTAATAGTTTACAATAACCCGGGAAAAGGTAAAAATTTC
>JACEEZ010011260.1:0-64930 GCA_016584305.1 Chionoecetes opilio
CATATGAAAAAACACTACATTTTAGGTTTATACAATAAATAAGTACTATTTGTATAATACAATAACGTAAGTAGAGAAACTATAAAAACGCTTCAATTACGTTTATCACAATAAAATTTCTCTTCTATTTATAGCTTAATGTAAGAAACTACTAAGTAAATACAAAGACATTTTACTCAATTGTAGAAACTGCTATACACGAATACTAGCTAAAATCATTGAAAAGAAACATTTTAGGTATAAACATTATCATATTATTCAAAATTAAACATTATAAACAATACACTAACAAGAAACATAAAAACATAACGTAATAATATACAATTCTACATAAATAGATTGCACTTTAGTCAATTATTAAAAAAGCTTATACTTCATAGGATTATATAAAATAGAATATTAACATTTGTTTGCAAAAAAGTAAATATATTAATACATTTAGAATTTTAAAAAATAAAAACGCTAAAATATATCCAAATACTTTTTTAACTTAATAATAATTAAAACTGAACTTTAATAAAATGTTCAAAATTTATGAAAAATCTATTTTAAAAAATTTATACTTAATTTGTAAAAATTAATATCCAATACTTAAACATGAAAAACATTTAGGGTAATGCTTAATTAAATCTCTATTACATATAACAAATTTAAAATTATTGAAAAAACTATATAAAATTACAAAATAAAGTTATTCTAAATTAATAAATTATACTAATATTAAAAATAAAAATATTAAAATAAAAAATTATAAAATTCAATTAATTCTATAAAAACAAATAATTTGCTTTTATAATAATTAAAATTAAATAAAATTTTTAAAAAAATTATAAAATTTGAAAAAAATATTTTACAAAGATAAAAATATGTAAATCTAAAATTATAACATTAAATTTCTTAACAATATTAAATTAAAAAACTTTTTATATTAAATATTCTAAAAAATATTTTAGTTCAAATTTTAAAATAATTAACAATTTGAAAAAAAACATTTACTTTAACATAAAATAATAAAATACTTGAAAAACATTTTTAATATTATAAAATTTAATAATAAATTATTATTTAATATAAATAATTCAATTTAAAGAATACTTGAAAAAAAAGTTAAATACGTTATAAAAATCTAATAACTTATACTATATTTAAACTATTTAGTATTAAGCATTATATAGAAAATTTTCTAAAATAAATATTATTACAATTTAGAAAAACTAATATATATAATAACATAAAAATACTATTATATAAACAATTTTAGTTAAGCAATATTATAAAAATAATTTTTATATTAAAATTTTAATACAAAAAATACTAAACATGAAATACCATTATGTATAAATAACTTATATTATATTATTGTAATTAATTAACAAATAGGCAATTATCTTAAAAAATGAAACTTAATTGAGAAAAAGCTTATATACTAAATAACTAATTAAAAATAATTTATGTTTATAAATATATAACTATTAAATAAACTAAATAAATTTTATATAAAAGATATATTAATCTACGAAATATATACTAAAATATACTATGTAAAACATTTATTAAAGGGTTTATATCATTATATAAAATAATTACCTTATAATTATAACTTAAGAATAACTTATAGTGCAATTATTATAAATACTTAATACTCAATTTGAGAATAACATGAAAATAATTAGATAGCAATATTTAAAAAATATATTTTATAGCTATATAAGAAAACTATTATATACAATAAGCTACATTAGAAAAACTATTTAAAGTTGCAATATAAACGTAAACTACTAATAATATAACTATTATTTATATATGAATATAAAACTTATAGTAATTATTAAAAAACTCTTATCTTCAATTTGTAGGAAAACTGCTATAAATCACCGAATACTAGCTACAATCTTGAAGAAGAACACATTTTTGATGGTATAAAGCATTATCATATTTAAATTCCCTTCTATTAACGATAATAACACTACAATTAAGAAGAAACTATGAGAACACGTATAATATCATTGTATCACAATATAGCAGTCTCAACTTCTCTTATCAGTTTACAGTAGTTTTTAAAATAGCATTTCTAACGAAAAACTATACATTTCCACCCAAATTTTGAATTCTCTATCAAAAAGGGCTGAATAATGTCCAAAATTTTTTCGCCATTTTTAGCCCTTCAAAATACATTAAAACACTTGAAAAACTTGTTTTTAGGAATAAAATTGATTCATAAATTTCATGAAAAATACATATTTTAAGCCCATAATATTGTAAAATATAGTTTGCGTAAAAGCCTGAATAATGTCAATTCCAACATTTTTGTAGGCTTTCCAAAAACATAAAACCCTTGAAAAAAACGTGTTTTTAAAGATTAAAAATTCATACTTAAATTTCTGAAAAATAACATATTTTTGAGTTTCATAACATTTGTAAAATATAGCTGTGTAAAAGTGCTGAATTAATGTAAAATTTCGATCGCCATTATTAGCATTTCAAAATCATTAAAAATACTTGAAAAAACATTGTTTTTTAAAGAATTAAAATTGATATCTAATTTCAATGAGAAAATACATATCTCTTAGCTATTACATTTTGTAAAATATAGTTTTAGCATATTAAAACCAAAGCTATTTAGCTACAGTATATAAGAAATATCTTCAATTTGTAGAAAGAAAAAAACACTCATCACTGATAACTACTAAATCATTGAAAACACTAAATTTTTATGGGTTTAAAGCAATATGAATAAGTAAAACTACTTGTATATATACAATAACGCTACAATTTACAAGAAAACTTGCAAAACGCTTGCAATTACTGTTATATCACAATAAATACCTCTTACTCTTCTAGTTAATAGCTTAATTAATGTAAGCTACTTATAGGTGCAAATTATTCTAAAAAGAAGGATTTATACTTCATTTGTAGGAAAACATTATATATCACCGAAAAAAGCTAATATCATTGAAACACTACATTTTATAGGTTTAAGCATATGATAAGTAAACCTACTTGTTTCTATCCAGACGCGAACAGTTGTACAAGAACTATGAAAAACGTCTTGTACTATGACCGTTATATCACAATAAATAACCCATTACTCTTCTATTTATTAGCTTATTGTAATTAACTACTTATAGGTAAATTATTCTAAAAAAAATGAAATTGTATACTTCAATTTTTAGGAAACCAGCCTATTATACACCGATAAATAGCACTATCATTGAAACCTACATGTTTGGGTTTAATAGCAATACAATCATTACAAACTACTTGTATATATACAATAACGCTACGTTTAGAAGAAACTATAAAAAAACGATTGCAATAGACCGTTATATCACAATAAATACCTCTTACTCTTCTATTTAATAGCTTAATGTAATGTAGGCTGCTTATAGGTGCAAATTAATTCTAAAAGAGCATTTTATACATCATTTGTAGGAAAACTGCTATAATCACCGATACTAGATACAATCTTGAAAAGAACACATTTGAGGGTATACAGCATTATGTAATTAAATTCCTTCTATTACACGATTAACACTACAATTAAGAAGACTATGAAAACTCGTATAAAATATACAATTGTATCACAATATAGAGTCTCAAACTTCTATATAGCTTACAGTAGTATAACATAGCAATTTCTACACGAAAACAGCTATAATTCCACATTTTGAATTTCTCTATCAAAAAAGGGCTGAAATAATATCAATTTCGCCATTTTGTTAGCCCTTCAAAAATTCATTGAACACACTTGAAAAACGTTGTTTTAGGAATAAAATTGTTCATAAATTTCATAAACAATACATATTTAAGTCCATAATATTGTATAAATGTTTGTTAGCGTAAACGTGCTTGAATAATGTCCAATATTTCAATCTTTTTTTAGGCTTTCCCAAAAAACATTAAAATACTTGAAAAAACGAAGTTTTAAGAATTAAAAAATTGATACCTAAATTTCATGAAAAATACATATTTTTAGTTTCTACATTGTTAAAAATATAGTTTTTTGTAAAAGTGCTGTAATAAATGTAAAATTTCGACATTATTTAGCATTTTCAAAAATCCATTAAATACTATGAAAAAACATTGTTTTTAAGATGAAAATTGATATCTAATTTCATGGAGAAATCATATTCTTAGCTATTAATTTTGTAAAATATAGTTGTAGCAAACATAAAAAGACTATTTAGCTACAGATTTAAAGAAATATACTTCAATTTGTAGAAAAAAAACACTCTTCACTGATAACTAGCTAAAATCATGAAACCCTATAATTTGTTATGGGTTTTAAGAAATATGATAATAAAACTACTTGCATATATACAATCACGCTACAGTTTACAAGAAACTATGAAAAACGCTTGCAATATAACCGTTATTCACAATAAATAACCTCTTACTCTCTAATTATAATACTTCATGTATGTAAGCTACTTATAGGTGCAAATTATTCTAAAAAGAGACTTTAATACTGCAATTTGTAAGTAATTTTATAATCCAACCGAAAAAATTGCCTCATATCATTGAAAACACACATTTTTATGGGTTTAGAGCAATAGATTAATACAACTACTTGTTTATATAACATAACGCTACAGTTTAACAAGAAAACTATGAAAAAACGCTTGCATATACCGTTATATACCATATAACCTTCATCCTCATCTATTTAATAGCTTAATGTAATGTTAGCTTCTTTTATGTAGCAAATTAATTCTAAAAAGAGATTTTATACTTTCATTTTGTGGAAACTGCTATATATTCAACTGTTTAACTAGCTAGAATCATTGAAAACACTACATTTTATGTGTGTTTATAGAATATAATCATTAAACTAATACTTGTATATATACAATAACGTTTTACAGTTTAGAATAAACTATGAAAAACGCTTTGCAATATACCGTTTTTTTATATCACAATAAAGTTACCTCTAACGCTTTCTAATTTAATAGCTTAATGTAATATAAGCCTACTTATAGGTGCAAATTATTCTAAAAAGAGCATTTTATACTTCAAATTTTAGGAAAAACAGTTGAATATCACCGATACTAGCTAAAAATCATTGAAAGAACACATTTTTGAGGTATAAAAGCATTAATCATCATTAAATTCCTTCTATTAAACGATATAACACTACAATTAAGAAGAAGTACTATAGAAACAAACACGTAAATATACATTGTAAATCACAATATATAGCTCAAACTTCTATTATAAGTTTTTACATCAGTTTAAAATAGCAATTTCTAACGAAAAACAACTAATAATTCCACATTTGTTTTGAATTTCTCTATCAAAAAAAGGGCTGAATAATGTCAATTTTCGCCATTTTTAGCCCTTCAAAAATCATTAATAACCGTGAAAACCGTTGTTTTTAGGAATAAAATTGATTCATAAATTTCATGAAAATTACAGTATTTTAAGCCCTCACATTGTAAAATATAGTTTGTAAAAGTGCTAATAATGTCAATTTCAACACTTTTTTAGGCTTTCCAAAAAAAAACATTAAAACACTTGACAAAACTTGTTTTTAAGATTAAAAATTGATACCTAAATTTCATGAAAATACATATTTTTAGTTCATAACATTGTAAAATATAGTTGTGGTAAAAGTGCTGAATATGTAAAATTTCGACATTATTTAGCATTTTCAAAAATCATTAAAATCTTGAAGAAACATTGTTTTTAAGAATTATTAAAATTGATATCTAAATTTCATGACAAATACATATTCTTAGCTATTAATTTGTAAATAATAGTTGTAGCAAATATAAAAAGCTATTTAGCTACAGATATAAAGAAATATACTTTAATTTTGTAGAAAAAAACACTCTTCACTGATAACTAGCTAAAATCATTGAAAACACTAAAATTTTATGGGTTAAAGCCATATGAATAAGTAAAACTACTTGTATATATACAATAACGCCAGTTTACAAGAACTATGAAAAACGCCTGCAATATACCGTTATCACAATAAATAACCTCTACTCTTCTTATTTAATAGCTTAATGTAATGTCGACCTACTTATAAGGTGCAATTATTCTAAAAATAGGATTTTTATAACTTCAATTTTCTCAGGAAAACATTTATATATCCACCGAAAAATAGCTAATATCTTGAAACACTATATTTTATGGGTTTTTATACATATGATAGTAAACTATTGTTTTATATAGCAATAACGCTACAGTTTCCAAGAAACTATGAAAAACGCTCGTAATATACCGTTATATTCACAATAAATACACCCCTTACTCTTCTATTTATTAGCTTTTGTATGTTAACTACTTATAGGTGGCAAAATTTTCTACAAAAGGATTGTATACTTCAATTTATTAGGAAAACATCTATATATCACCGGGGGGGGGGGCTAAATGCTACTATCATTGAAACACTACCACTACATTTTATGGGTGTATAGCAATACATTAAGTAAAATTACTTGTATATATACAATCAACGCTACCGTTTTTTAAAGAAACTATGAAAAACGATTGCAATATACCGTTATATCACAATAAATACCCTCTTACTCTTCTATTTAATAGCTTTAATGGTAATGTAAGGCTGCTTATAGGTGCAATTATTCTAAAAGAGCATTTTTATACATCATTTGTCGGAAACTGCTATATATCACCGAATACCTAGCTAAAATCATTGAAAGAACACATTTTGAGGGTAATAAAGCACTTATTATAATTAAATTCCGTTCTATTAAACGATATAACACTACAATTATAAGAAACTATGAAAAATGCGTATAATATACAATTGTATCCCCAATATAGCGTCTCAAACGTCTATTATAAGCTTACAGTAGTATAAAATAGCAATTTCTAACGAAAACCAGCTATACTTCAATTTGAATTTCTCTATTCAAAAGGGCTGAATAATGTAAATTTTCGCCATTTTTTTGCCTTCAAAAATACATTAAAAACATACTTGAAAACGTTGTTTTTAGGAATAAAAATTGATTCATACATTTCATAAAAAATACATATTTTAACCCATAATATTGTAAAATATTGTTGCGTAAAGTTGCTGAATAATTCAAATTCAAATTTTTAGGCTTTCCAAAAAAAATTAAAACACTTGAAAAAAACGTTTGTTTTTAGATTAATATTGATACCTAAATTTCATGAAAAATACATATTTTTGTAGTTCATACATTGTAAAATATAGTTTGTGTAAAAGTGCTGAATAATGTTAAAACATCTTCGCATTATTTGAGCATTTCAAAAATACATTAAAAATACTTGAAAAAACCTTGTTTTTAAGATTAAAAATTGGTATCTTACATTTCTGAGAAATACATATTCTTACTATTATTTGTAAAATATAATTTGTAGCAAATATAAAAGCTATTTAGCTACAATATAAAGAATATCTTCAATTTGTCGAAAAAAAAACACTCTTCACTGAATACTAGCTAAAATCATTGAAACACTAATTTTATGGTTTACAGCAATATGATAAGTAAACTTTGTATCTATACAATAACGCTACATGTTACAACGAACTATGAAAAACAACGCTATCAATATACCGAGATATCACAATAAATAACCTCCTTACTCTCTATTTAAATAGCTTAATGTAATGTTAGGTACTTATAGTGCAAAAAAAATTTTTTTTTTTTATTTTTTCTGAAAAGAGTATTTTATACTTCAATTTGTAGAAAACATTTATATATCACGAAAATAGCTAATATCATGAAAACCTACATTTGTGTGGTTTTATAGCATATGAATAAGTAAAACTACTTGGTTTCTATACAAATAACGCTACAGTTACAAGAAACTAGAGAAACGCTTGTAATATTACCGTTAATATCACAATAAATAACCCCTTACTGCTTCTATTTATTAGCTTTATTGTAATGTAAGCTATGGTGCAAATTATTCTAAAAAGAGGATTTTTATACTTCAATTTGTAGGAAGAAACAGCTATATATCACTGATAACTAGCTAAAATCCATTGAAACACTAACTACCTTTTTATGGTTTATAGCAATATAATAGGTAAACTACTTGTATATATATAATAACCTCTCACAGTTTACAGAAACTATGACTGACGCTGCATGATCCCGTTATATAACAATAATACCTCTTACCCTTCTATTTAATATCTTAATGTAATGTAGGTACTTATAGGTGCAATTATTCTAAAAAACAAGAGTATTTTATACTTCAATTTGTTAGGAAAACGCTATATATCACTGATAACTAGCTACAATCGTTGAACACACGCATTGTATGGTTTATAGCCAAGATACTAAAGTAAAACGACTTGTCTATATCAATAACGCTACAGTTTACAAGAAACTATGAAAAACGCTTGCAATATACCGTTTATATCCCAATAAAATACCTCTTAACTCTTCTAGTTATTAGCTTAATGAATATAAGCTACTGTATAGGTGCAAGTTATTCTAAAAAGAGCATTTTAAAATTTCAATTGTTGGAAAACTGCTATAAATCCCGAATACTAGCTAAAATCATTGAAAAGAACGACATTTGATGGTATAAAGCATTATCCTATTTAAATTCCTTCTCTTAACGATATAACACTACAATTAACGATACTATTAAAAACCTATAAATACAATTGTATCACAATTAGAGTCTCAACTTTCTATTATAAGTTTACAGTATTTAAAATAGCATTTCTAACGAACACAACTATATTCCAGAAAAAAAAAAAAAAAAAAAAAAAAACATTTTGATTTCTCTAATCAAAAAAGGGCTGAATATGTCAATTTCGCCTTTTTTTAGCCTCTTTCAAAAATACATTAAAACACTTGAAAAACGTGTTTTTAGAGGAATAATTGATTCATAAATTTCATGAAAAATACATATTTTAAGCCCATAATATGTACTAATATAGTTGCGTTAAAAGTGCTGAATAATGTCAAATTCCAACATTTTTTAGGCTTTCCAAACTTAAAACACTTGCAAAAACGTTGTTTTTAAATTAAAATTCCATACTTAAATGTCATGAAAAATACATATTTTTAGTTCATACAGTGTAAAATATAGTTGTGTAAAGTGCTGAAATAATGTAGAAATTTCCGACATTATTTATAGCATTTCAAAAATACCTTAAAATACTTGAAAACACATTGTTTTTTAAGATCAATTGATATCTAAATTTCATGAGAAATACATATTCTTAGATATTAATTTTTGTAAAATATAGTTTAGCATATTACAAAAAGAGCTATTTGCTACAGATATAAAGAAATATACTTCAATTTGTAGAAAAAACACTCATCACTGATAACTAGCTAAATCCTTGAAAACACTAAATGTTTTTATGGGTTTAAAGCAATATGAATAGTAAAACTACTTGTATATTATACAATTAACGCTATCATTTACAAGAAAACTATGCAAACGCTTGCAATAATACTGTTATACACAATAAATAACCTCTTACTCTTCTATTTAATAGCTTAATGTATGTAAGCTTACTTATATGTGCAAATTATTCTAAAAACAGAGGATTTTATATACTTCAATTTGTAGAAACATTGTGTATTATCAACCGGAAAAAATAGCTATCTCATTGAAAACACTACATTTATAGTTTTATTATAGCAAAATGCTAAGTAAAACTACTTTTATATACAATAACGCTACAGTTTTATAAGAAACTATGAAAAAACGCTTGTAATTACCCGTTTTATATTCACAATAATAACCCCTTACTCTTCCTATTTATTAGCTTACTGTATGTAAGCTACTTATAGGTAAATTAATTCTAAAAAAAGGAGTGTATACTTCCAATTTGTAGGAAAACAGCTATATATCACCGATAAATAGCTCTTCATTGAAAACACTCCATTTTATGGGTTTATAGCATACAATAAGTAAAACTACTTGTATATATACAATAACGCTACAGTTTAGAATAAAAAAAAAAGAAACTATGAAAACGCTTGCAATATACCGTTATATCACAATAAAATAACTCGTACCTTCTATTTATAGCTTAATGTAATGTAGGACTGCTTATTAGTGCAAATTATTCTAAAAAGAGCATTTTTATACATCAATTTGTAGGAAAACTGCTATTATCCCGAATACTAGCTAAAAATCATTGAAAAAGACACATTTTGGGGTATAAAGCATTATTTATATTAAATTCCTTCTATTACGTATAACACCTAACAATTAAGAAGAAACTAATGAAAAACTCGTATAATAACACTTGTATCACATAGAGAGTCTCAAACCTTCTATTAGAAGTCTTACAGTAGTATAAAATAGCTTTCTAACGAACACTATAATTCCACATTTTGAATTTCTTCTATCAAAAAAGGGACTGATACTAATCAATTTTCGCCATTTTTTTTTAGCCCTTCAAAAAATACATTAAAACCTTGAAAAAAAACGTTGTTTTTAGGAATAAAATTGATGCATAAATTTCATAAAAAGAACATATTTTAAGCCCATATATTGTTACAATTTTGTTGCGTAAAAGTGCTTAATACTGTCACATTTCAACATTTTTAGCTTTCCAACAGACATTAAAATACTTGAAAAACGAAGTTTTTAAGATTAAATTGATACCTAAATTTCATGAAAAATACATATTTTTTTTTTAGTTTCATAACAATTGTAAAATATAGTTGGTAAAAAGTGCTGAATAATGTAAAATTTGACATTATTTAGCATTTCAAAAATACACTTAAAATCTTGAAAAACATTGTTTGTGAAGATTACAAATTGATATTAAATTTCATGAGAAATACATATTCTTAGCTATTAATTTGTAAAATATAGTTGTAGCAAACATAAAAAGCTATTTAGCTACAGATATAAAGAAATATACTTCAATTGTAGAAAAAAACCCTCCTTCCTGTATAACTAGCTAAAATCATTGAAAACCTAATTTTATGGGTTTAAGAATATGATAAGTAAAACTACTTGGCATAATATACAATAACGCTACAGTTTCCAAGAAAAAAAAAAAAAAAAAAAAAAAAAAAAAAAAAAAAAAACTATGAAAAACGCTGCAATAACCGTTATATCACAATAAATAACTCTTACTCTTCTATTTATAGCTTAATGTATGTAAGCTACTTATAGGTGCAAATTATTCTAAAAGAGAATTTTATACTTCAATTTGTAAGTAAATATTTATATCACCGAAAAAATTGCTAATATCATTGACAACCCTACGATTTTTATGGGTTTATAGCAATATGAATAAGTAAAACTACTTGTTTATATACAATACGCTACAGTTTACCAGAACCTAGAAAAACGGCTGCAGTATACCGTTATATCACAATAAATAACCTCATACTCATCTATTTAATAGCGTAATGTCATGTTAAATACTTTTTTTAGGTGCAAATTCTTCCTAAAAAGAGGATTTTATACTTCAATTTGTAGGAAAAAACTTGCTATAATATCACTGTTAACTAGCTAGAATCATTGAAAAACAACTACATTTTATGGTTTTTATAGCAATCTATAAGTAAAAATACTTGTATATATACAATAACAGTTACAGTTTTAGAAGAAACTATGAAAAACGCTTGCAATATACCGTTATATCACAATAAATTACCTCTTACGCTTCTATTTAATACTTAATGTAATATAAGCTACTTATAGGTGCAAATTATTCTAAAAGCGCATTTTCTACTTTCAATTTGTAGAACCAGTTTTATATCACCGAATACTCAGCTAAATCATTGAAAGAACACATTTGAGGTTACGCCATTATCTATTAAATTCCCTTCTATTAACGATATAACACGACAATTAAGAAGAAACTATGAAAAACAGTATAATATACATTGTATCACAATAATAGAGTCTCAAATTGCTGATTAGAAGTTTACAGCAGTTGAAAATAGCAATTTCTAAACGAAAACACTATACTTCCACATTTTGAATTTCTCTATCAAAAAAAGGGCTGAATAATGTCAATTTTCGACATTTTTTAGCCCTTCAAAAATACATTAAAACCACTTGAAAAACGTGTTTTTTTAGGAATAAATTGATCCTAAATTCATGAAAATTACATATTTTAAGCCCATAACATTGTAAAATATAGTTGTGTAAAAGTGCTGAATAATGTCAAATTTCAACAATTTTTAGGCTTTCCAAAAAACATTAAAACACTTGAAAAAACGTTGTTTTTAAGATTAAAATTGATACCTAAATTTCATGAAAAATACATATTTTTAGTTCATAACATTGTAAAATATAGTTGTGTAAAAGTGCTGAATAATGTAAAATTTCGACATTATTTAGCATTTCAAAAATACATTAAAATACTTGAAGAAACATTGTTTTTAAGATTAAAATTGATATCTAAATTTCATGACAAATACATATTCTTAGCTATTAATTTTGTAAAATATAGTTGTAGCAAATATAAAAAGCTATTTAGCTACAGATATAAAGAAATATACTTTAATTTGTAGAAAAAAAACACTCTTCACTGATAACTAGCTAAAATCATTGAAAACACTAAATTTTATGGGTTTAAAGCAATATGATAAGTAAAACTACTTGTATATATACAATAACGCTACAGTTTACAAGAAACTATGAAAAACGCCTGCAATATACCGTTATATCACAATAAATAACCTCTTACTCTTCTATTTAATAGCTTAATGTAATGTAAGCTACTTATAGGTGCAAATTATTCTAAAAATAGGATTTTATACTTCAATTTTCTAGGAAAACATTTATATATCACCGAAAAATAGCTAATATCATTGAAAACACTATATTTTATGGGTTTATAGCAATATGATAAGTAAAACTACTTGTTTATATACAATAACGCTACAGTTTACAAGAAACTATGAAAAACGCTCGTAATATACCGTTATATCACAATAAATAACCCCTTACTCTTCTATTTATTAGCTTATTGTAATGTAAGCTACTTATAGGTGCAAATTATTCTAAAAAAAGGATTGTATACTTCAATTTATAGGAAAACAGCTATATATCACCGATAAATAGCTACTATCATTGAAAACACTACATTTTATGGGTTTATAGCAATACAATAAGTAAAATTACTTGTATATATACAATAACGCTACAGTTTAGAAGAAACTATGAAAAACGATTGCAATATACCGTTATATCACAATAAATAACCTCTTACTCTTCTATTTAATAGCTTAATGTAATGTAGGCTGCTTATAGGTGCAAATTATTCTAAAAAGAGCATTTTATACATCAATTTGTAGGAAAACTGCTATATATCACCGAATACTAGCTAAAATCATTGAAAAGAACACATTTTGAGGGTATAAAGCATTATTATAATTAAATTCCTTCTATTAACGATATAACACTACAATTAAGAAGAAACTATGAAAAATTCGTATAATATACAATTGTATCACAATATAGAGTCTCAAACTTCTATTATAAGCTTACAGTAGTATAAAATAGCAATTTCTAACGAAAACAACTATAATTCCATATTTTGAATTTCTCTATCAAAAAAAGGGCTGAATAATGTAAATTTTCGCCATTTTTTAGCCCTTCAAAAATACATTAAAACACTTGAAAAAACGTTGTTTTTAGGAATAAAATTGATTCATAAATTTCATAAAAAATACATATTTTAAGCCCATAATATTGTAAAATATTGTTGCGTAAAAGTGCTGAATAATGTCAAATTTCAACATTTTTTAGGCTTTCCAAAAAAAATTAAAACACTTGAAAAAACGTTGTTTTTAAGATTAATATTGATACCTAAATTTCATGAAAAATACATATTTTTAGTTCATAACATTGTAAAATATAGTTGTGTAAAAGTGCTGAATAATGTAAAATTTCGACATTATTTAGCATTTCAAAAATACATTAAAATACTGAAAAAACATTGTTCGTAGATAAGATTAAAGATGTCACAATTATCTAAATTTCATGAGAAATACATATTCTTAGCTATATTTGTAAAATTATGTTGTAGCAATATAAAAAGGCTATGTTTATTTTAGCACAGATTATAAAGATAATATACTTCAATTGTAGAAAAAATCACTCTTCACTGATAACTAGCTCAAAATCATTGAAAACACTAAAATTTTAGGGTTTTAAAGCATTATGGGATAAGTAAAACATACTTAGTATAAATTACAACACGCTACAGTTTACAAGACAAACTATGAAAAACGCTTGTGCAATATACCGAGATATCACAATAAATAACCCTCATTACTCTTCTATTATTAGCTTATGTAATGTAGTACTTATAGGTGCCAAATTATTCTAAAAAAATAAGGATTGTATACTTCAAGTTGTAGGATAAACCTTTATATATCACCGAAAAAAATAGTAATATCATTGAACTAACACTACATTTATGGGTTTATAGCAATATGATAAGTAAAAACTACTTGTTATTTACAATAACGCTACAGTTACAAAGAGAAAACTATGAAAAAAGCTTGTAATATACGTTATATCACAATAAATAACCCCTTACCTTTATTATTTCTTATTGTAAGTAAGCTAATTATAGGTGCCAAATTAATTCAAAAAAAAGGGAATTGTATACTTCAATTTGTAGGAAAAACAGCTATAATCACCGAATAAATAGATACTATCATTTGAAAACACTACATTTGAATGGGTTTTATAGCAATATGATAAGAAAAAACTATCTTGTAATATACAATAACGCTACGTTACAAGAAACTATGAAAACGCTTGCAGTATACAGTTATATCACAAATAAAATAAACCTCTTACTATCTTATTAATAGATTATGTTAATGTAGCATTTTAGGTGCAAATTATTCTAAAAAGAGGATTTTATACTTCAATTTGTAGGAAAACAGCTATATATCACCGATAAATAGCTAATATCATTGAAAACACTACATTTTATGGGGTTTATAGCAATATGATAAGTAAAAATACTTTGTATATAGTACAAACATATCGCTACAGTTTAGAAGAAATCCCTATGAAAAACGCTATGCAATATACCGTTATAGCACAATAAATAACTTTTTACTCTTCTATTTAATAGCTTAAATTAATGTAGCTACATTAGGTACAAAATATTCTAAAAACGAGTATTTTAATTGTTATACTTCAATTTTATGGAAAACAGCTATATATCACCTCATTAAAGAGCTAATATCATTGAAAATACTACAGATGAAGGATTTCATAGCATATATATAAGTAAAAAAACTACTTGTATATTATACCAATAACGCTACAGTTTAAAGGGGACACTATGAAAAACGCTTGCAAAATACCGAACATATCATAAAAAATAACATCTTACTCTTCTTTTATTAAGGCGTTAATGTAATGTAAGCTACTATTAGTGCTAATTATTCTAAAAAAAGGATTGTATACTTCAATTTGTAGGAAAACCCGCTATATATCACCGATAAAAGCTACTAGTATTGCAAACTACTACCATTTATGGGTTTAAGCAATATGATAAGTAAAACTACTTGTATATATACAATAACGCACAGTTTACAGGCGACTATTGAAAAATGCTTCGCAAATATACCGTTATATCACAATAAATAACCTTAACTCTTCTATTAATTGCTTAAGTAAGTTAAGCTATAGGTGCAAATATTCTTAAAAAAGAGGAATTTTATACTTCAATTTGTAAGCAAACAGCAATATCATTGTAACTAAAAAAAAAAAAACCTAAAATCATTGGAAAACACAACCATTTTATGGGTTATAGCAATATAATAGGTAAAACTATTTGTTATATACAATACCGCTACAGTTTAACAAGAAACTTATATGAAAAAACGCTTGCAAAGATACCGCTTATTATAAAATAACATAACCTCTTACTCTTTATTATGAGCTTAATGGTTAAGTAAGCTACTTATAGCGTGCAATTATTTCTAAAAAGAGCATTTTTTATATTTCAATTGTAGGAAAAAATGCTATATATCACCGAATACTAGCTAAAATTCATTGAAAAGAACACATATGAGGGGGAAAAGCATTTATCATAATTTAAATTCCTGTCTATTAATGTATAAAACTACATAAGAAGAAACTATGATAAAACCACGTATAATATACAATTGTTATCACAATATAGAGTCTCAAATTTCTATTATAAGCTTACAGTAGTTTAAAATAGCAATTTCGAATACGAAAACAACTATTAATTCCACTTTTGAATTCTCTATCAAAAAAAGGGCGGAAATAATACCAATTTTTCGCCATTTTTAGCCCTAAAAAAAAAAAACTTTAAAACACTTGAAAAAAAACGGTTGTTTTTAGAATAAAATGATTCATAAATTTCATAAAAAATACATTATTTGATAAGCCATAATACTGTAAAATTATTAGTTGCTTAGAAGTGCTGAATAATATCAAATTTGTCGCCATTTTTTAGCCCTTCAAAAAATACCATTCAAAACCACTGTGAAAAAAACGGTGTTTAAGAATAAAATTGATTCATAAATTTCTTGAAAAATAACATATTTTATGCCCATAATATTGTAAAACACGTAGTGCGTAAAAGTGCTGAATAATGTAAAAATTTCGACATTAATTAGCATTTCAAAAAATACATTAAATACTTGAAAAAAACAGTGTTTCTTAAGATTAAAATTGATATCGAAAATTTCATGAGTAACTTACATTATTCTTAGCTAGTAATTTTGTAAAATATGTTGTAAGCAATATAAAAAGCTTATTAGCTACGCTATAAAGAAATATACTTTAATGTGTTAGAGAAAAAAACCACTCTTCACTGATAACTAGCAAAATTCATTGCACACACTAAATTTTATGGGTTTAAAGCAATATGATAAAGTAAAAACTACTTGTCCATATAACACTAACGCTACATCTTACAAGTGAAACTATGAAAAAAAAACGCATTGCAATATAACGTATATCACAATAAAATAAACCTCGTACATTCTCGATTAATAGATTAATGTAATTAGCTACTTATAGGTGCTAATTGATTCTAAAAGAGGATTTTATACTTCAATTGTAGGAAAACCTTTATATACACCGAACAAAATAAGCTAAATATCATTGAAAACACTACATTTTATGGGTTTATAGGACACAGTATGATAAGTAAAACTCCTTGTTTATATACAATAACGCTACAGTTTCAAGAAAAACTATGAAAAACGATTGTAAATATACCGTTATATTCACAATAAATAACCCCCTTACTCTTCCTATTTATTAGCTTATTGTAATGTAAAGCTGATTCTGATAGGTGCAAATTACTTGAAAAAAAAGGATTGTATACTTCAATTTGTAGGCAAACAGCTATATATCACCCGATAATAGCTCTATCATTGGACAACACTACATTTTATGGGTTTATAGCAATATTGATCAGTAAAACTACTTGTATATATACAATAACGCTACAGTTTACAAGAAACTATGAATAAACACGTTGCAATATACCGTTATATCACAATAAAATAACCTCTTAACTCTTCTATTTAATAGCTTAATGTAATGTAAGCTATAGGTGCTAAATATTCTAAAAGGGATTTATACTTGTCAATTTGTAGGAAAACAGCTATATAACACTGATACACTAGCTTAAAATCATTGCAAACACTACATTTAGGGTTTTATAGCAATAATAATAGGGTAAAACTACTTGTATATATACAATACCGCTATAGTTTAAAAGAACACTATGAAAAACGTTTGCAATATACCGTTAATAAACAATAAATTAACCTCTTACCTTTATTTAATAGCTTAATGTAATGTAAGGTACGTATAGGTGCAAATATTCTATAAAGAGTATTTTATACTTCATATTTGTAGGCGGAAAACTGCTATTATATCACTGGATAAACTTGCTAAAATCGTTGAAAACACTACAGTTTATAGTGTTATAGGAAATAATAAGTATAAACACTACTTGATATATATACAATAACGCTACAGTTTAAGAAGAAACTATGGAAAAAACCCGCTTGCTAAATATACCGTTATATCACAAAAAATAACCTTTTACTCTTCTATTCAATTAGCGTAATGTAATTAAGTACTTATAGCTGCAAATTATTCTAAAAATAGGATAATTATACTTTCAATTTGTAGGAAAAACACGCTATATATCACCGATTAAATAGCTACTATATGGAAAACACTACAGTTTTATGGGTTTATAGCAATATGATAAGTAAAACTACTTGTATATATACAACTAACGCTACAGTTTACAAGAAAACTATGAAAAAAGCTTGCAGTATACCGTTATATCACAATAAATAACCCTCTTATCTATCTATTTAATAGCTTAATGTAATGTTAGCTACTTTTAGGCTGCAAATATTCTAAAGAAGAGGATTTTATACATCAATTTGTAGGAAAACAGCATATATATCAGTTGATAACTAGCTCGAAATCATTGAAAAAAACTACATTATTAGGGTTGTATAGCAATATGATAAGTAAAATCTAATTGTTTTATATTACAATAAACGCTAACAGTTTAGGAAGAACACTATGAAAAACCTGCAACTATACCGATAATGCACAATTAGAATAACCTCTTACTCCTTCTATTTACATAGGCTTAATAGTAAAATGTAAATCTACTATAGGTGCAAATTATTCTAAAAAGAGCATTTATACTTCAATTTGTAGGAGAAAACTGCTATATATCCACCGAAGACTAGTAAAATCATTGAAAAGAAAACATTTTGAGGGTATAAACGTATATCAAGCATTATTATAATTAAATTTCCTTCGATTAACTGATATAAACACTACAATTAAGTAAGAATACTATGAAAAACACGTATAATCATACCAATTGTTCCCACATTATAGTTCTTCAAAACTTCTATTATTATAAGCTCCAGTAGTTAAAATTAGCAATTTCTAACGAAAAACAACTATAATTCCACATTTGAATTTCTCTATCAAAAAAAAGGGCGAATAATGTCCATTTTCCCCATTTTTAGCCCTTCAAAACTACCATTAAAACACTTTGAAAAAAACGTGGTTTTTAGGGATTAATTGATTCATAAATTTCATGAAAAATACTATTTAAGCCCATAATATTGTAAAACATAGTTCCGTTAAAAGTGCTGAATAATGTCAAATTTCAACATTATTTAGCATTTCAAAAATCATTAAAATACTTGAAAAAACATTGTTTTAAGATAAAAATTGATATTCTAAATTTCATGAGGAAAAACTATCTTAGCTATTACTTTTTGGAAAAATATAAGTTGTAGCAAAATAAAAGCTATTTAGCTACAGAATAAAGAAAATACTTTAAATTTGTAGAAAAAAAAACACTCTTCACTGAGAAGCTAGCTAAAATCATTGAAAACACTAAATTTATGGGGGGTTTTAAAGCAATATGATAAAGTAAAACCTAATTGTAATATAGACAATAACGCTACAGTTTACCAAAGAAACAGATGAAAACGCTTGCAATATACTCGCGTGAATCAAAATAAATAACATCTACTCTTCTATTAATAGCTTAATGTAATGTAAGCTAACTTATAGGTGCAAATTATTCTAAAAAATAGGATTTTATACCTCAATTTTCTAGGCAAAACATTTATATATCACCGAAAAATAGCTAAATATCATTGAAAACATACATTTTATGGGTTTATAGCAATATGATAAAGTAAAACTACGTGTTTATATACAATAACGCTACAGTTTACAAGAAAAAACTATGGAAAAACGCTCGTAATATACCCTTATATCACAATAAATAACCCCTTCTCTTCTATTTATTAGCTTATTGTAATGTAAGCTACTTATAGGTGCAAATTAATTCTAAAAAAAAGGATTGTAACTTCAAGGTATAGGATAACAGCTAATATCCCGATATAATAGCTACTATCATTGAAAACACTACATTTTATGGGTCTTATATCAATACATAGTTAAAAATTACTTGTATATAGAACAATAACGCTACAGTTTAGAAGAAAACTATGAAAAAAACACCGATTGCAATATTACCGTTATATCACAATAATAACCTCTTACTCTTCTATTTAATCAGCTTAATGTAATGTAGGTGCTTATAGGTGCAGATTATTTAAAAAGAGCATTTTATACTTCAATTTGTAGGAAAACGCTATATATCACCGAATACTAAGCTAAAATATTGAAAGAACACATTTTGAGGGTATAAAGCATTATTATAATTTAAATTCCTTCTATTACGATATAACACTACAAAGTAAGAAGAAACTAGAAAAAACTCGTAAATATACAATTGTTCACAATATAGAGTCTCAAAACTTATATTATAAGCTACATAGTTATAAATTAGCAATTTTAAACCGAAAAAAAAAAAAAAAAAAAAGAACAAAAAAACAAAAACAAAAAAAAAAAAAAAAACTATAATTCCTATTTGAATTTCCCTATAAAAAAAAGGCTGTAATAATGTACAATTTACCGCCATTTTTTAGCCCATCAAAAATACATTAAAAACACTGTGAAAAAACGTTGTTTTAGGGAATAAAAATTGATTCATTAAATTTTTCATAAAAAATACATATTGTAAGGCCATAATATTGTTAAAATATTGTTGCGTAAAAGTGCTGATGAATTAATGTAAATTTCAAACATTTTTAGGCTTCCAAAAAAACATTAAAACACTTGAAAAACGTTGTTTTTAAGATAAAATGCATACCTAAATTTCATGGACAAAATACATAGTTTTAGTTCATAACATTTGTAAAAAATATAGTTGTGTAAAAGTGTCTGAATATGTAAAATTTGACATTATTTAGGCATTTCAAAATTACATAAAATACGTGAAAAAACTTGTTTTTAAGATTAAAATTGATATACTAACAAATGTCATGTGAAAATACATATTCTTTTAGCTAGTAATTTTTGTGTAAAATATAGTTGTAGAAATATAAAAAGCTAGTTAGCTACAGATATAAAGAAATATACTTCAATTGTAGAAAAAAAACACTGTCTTCACTGATAAAACTAGATATAATCATTGAAAACACTAAATTTATGGGTTTAAAAGCAATATGATAAAGTAAAAATACTTGTATATATACAATAAACCTACAGTTTACAAGATAACTATGAAAAACGCCTGCAACATACCGTTATAATACAAAAAAATAACCTCTTACTCTTCTATTTAATAGCTTAATGTAATGTAAGCTACTTATAGGTGCAAATATTCTTAAAAGAGGATATTTATACTTCAATTTGTAGGGAAAAAACAGTATATATCACCGATAAAAGAGTAATATTCATTGAAACACTACATTTTAAGGGTTTATAGCAATATGATAAGTAAAAAACTCCTTCGTATATATACCAATCACGCTCAGTTTGATAAGGAAGAAACTATGAAAAAACGCTTGCAATATACACGTTATATCACAATCACAATAACCTCTTTACTCTTCTATTTATTAGCTTTATTTTAATTAAGCACTTATAGGTGCAAATGATTTCTAAAAAAAGGATTGTATACTTCAATTTGTAGGGAAACAGCTATTATATCACCGATAAATAGCTAATATCATTGAAAACCTACAATTTGTATGGGTTTATAAGCCAATATGATAGTAAAAACTACTTGTATTAAATATACAATAAAAGCTACAGTTTACAAGAAACTATGAAAAACGCTTGCAGTATACCGTTATATCACAAATAAATAAAACCTCTTTAGATCATCTATTAATAGTTATGTAATGTTAGACTACTTTAGGTGCAAAATTATTTAAAAAGAGGATTTTACTTCAATTTGTAGGAAAACAGCTATATCACTGATAACTAGCTAGAATCATTGACAACCACTACATTTTATGGGTTTATAGCCAATATAATAAGTAAAACTACGTTGTATATATACAATAACGCTACCAGTTTAGAAGAAAACTATGAAATAACGCTTGCAATATACCAATTATATCACTAACTAAAAACCCCCGACTTTCTATTTAATAGCTTAATGTAATTGTAAGCTCTTATAGGTGCAAATTATTCTATAAAAAGAGGATTTTATACTTCAAATTGCTTGGAAAAACAGCTATATATCACCGATAAATAGCTAATATCATTGATAAAACACTACATAGTATGGGTTATAGGCCAATATGATAAGTAAAACTACTTGTATATATACAATAACGCTACAGTTTACAAGACACTTGAAAAACGCTCTGCAATTATACCGCTATATATCAAAAAAAATATCAACTACTCTCAATTATTAGCTTAATGTAATGTAAGCTACTTTATAGGTGCAAAATTATTCGTAAAAAATGGATTGTATACTTCAATTTTTTAGGAAAAAAGCTATATATCACCGATATAATAGATACTATCATTTGAAAACCACACATTTTATTGGGTTTTATAGCAATATGATATGTAAAACTATTTGTATATATACAAACGCTACAGTTTAACAAGAAAACTATTTTTTTCAAAACGCTTGCATATAACGCTATATCACAATAAATAATCCTCTTACTCTGCTATTTAATAGCTAATGTAATGTAAGCTACTTTTAGGTGCAAATTATTCTAAAAGAGGTTGTATACTTCAATTTGTAGGAAAACAGATTAATCTATCACCGATAAATAGTAATATCATTGAAAACAATACCATTTTTTTATGGGTTATAGCAATATAATTAAGTAAACTACTTGTATATCTACAATAACGCTACAGTTACAAGAAACTGATGAAAAACGCTAGCAATATAACGTTATATCACAATAAAATAACCTCTAATGTCTTCACCGATTATCGTGATATATAGCGTGTTTTCCTACAAATTGAAGTATAAAATACTCATTTTTAGAATCAATTTGCACCGATTAAGTATTCTTACGATTACATTAAGCTATTAAATAGAAGAGTAAGAGGCGGGTTATTTATTGTGATAGTATACAGGTTATATGCAAAGCGTTTTGTGTTCATAGTTTTTTTAAAACTGCAGCCTATGTATATATACAAGTAGTGTTTACTTTTTTTTATTTGACTATAGAAAACCATAAAATGTAGTGTTTTCGATGATTCTAGCTAGTATCAGTGATATATAGCTGTTTTCCACAAATGGAAGTATAAAATCCTCTTTTTGAAAATAATTGCACTAAAAGTAGCTAAACATTTACATTAAGCTTATTCATAGATGAGTAGAGGTTATTTATTTTGTTTATAACGGTATACTGCAAGCCGTTTTCATAGTTTCTTGAAAATGTAGCGTTCTTGTATATAAACAAGTAGTTTTACTTATCATATTGCTATAAAACCCATAAAAGTAGTGTGTTCAATGATATTAGCTATTGTTTCGGTGATATATAAATGTTTTTTTACAAATTGAAGTATAAAATCCTTTTTTAGAATTTTTTTGCCCCAAAAGTAGCTTACTTTACATTAACTTTAATAAAGAGTAAGGGGTTATTTATTGTGATATAAGGTAATGCAAGCTTTTTTTCATAGTTTCTTGTAAAACTGTAGCTTTTATTGATTGAAATAGTTTTCTTATCATATTTTTTTAAAAAACCCTAAAATTTAGTGTTTAAATGATTTTGCTAGTTATCAGTGAAAGTTTTTTTTTTCTACAAATTGAAGTATTTTTTCTTTATATCTTTACAAAAAAATGCTTTTTAGTTTGTAAATAATTTTAAAAAATTTAAATTTAAGAATATGTTTTTTTCATGAAATTTAGTATCAATTTTAATTAAAAACAATTTTTTTTTTCAAGTTTTTAAAATGTTTTTTGAAAAGCTAAAAATGTGAAATTTTACATTATTAAATTTTTTACGCAACAATTTTTTTACAATATTTGGGTTTAAAAATGTTTTTTTTTATAAATTTTTATGAATCAATTTTTTTCCTAAAAAAAACTTTTTTTTTCAAGTTTTTAATGTATTTTGGGGGCAAAAAAAGGGGAAAAATTGACTTATTCCCCCTTTTTTTTATAGAAAAATTTAAAAAATGTGGAATTATAGTTGTTTTCGTTAGTTGCTTTTTTAACTACTGTAATTTTATAATAGAAGTTTCGACTCTATATTGGGAACAATTGTATTTTAAAACGAGTTTTTAAAAATTTTCTTTTTAAATTGTAGTTTTAAATTCTTTAATAGAAAAAATTTAATTTATAAAAATGTTTATACCCTCAAAATGTGTTCTTTAAAATGTTTTAGCTAGTATTCGGTGATTATAGCATTTTCCTAAAAATTGAAGTAAAAATTCTTTTTAAAAAATTTGCACCCATAACAGCCTCATTACTTTAAAGCTATTAAATAAAAGTAAGAGGTTTTTATTGTGATATAACGGAAATTTTGAAAGCGTTTTTCATAGTTTCTTTAAAATGTAGCGTTATTGTATAAACAAGTAGTTTTATTTTTTAATATTGCTAAAAACCCAAAAAATGTAGTTTTTAAATATCTAGCTAGTTATCGGATATAAAAACTTTTTTTCCTACAAATAAAAATATAATCCTTTTTTTAGAAAAATTTGCACCTAAAAGTAGTTTACTTTACTTTAAGCTTTTAAATAGAAGAGAAAGAGGTTTTTATTGTGATATTTTGGTATATTGCAACTTTTTTTCATAGTTTTTCTAAACTGTAGCGTTATTGTAATAACAATGTTTTCTTTTGTATTGTAAAACCCAAAAAATGTATTTTTTTCAATGATAGAGCTATTTATGGGTGTATATAGCTGTTTTCTACAAATTAAGTTAAAATCCTTTTTTTAGAATAATTTCCCTAAAATACTTACTTTACATAAGCTAATAATAAAGAAAAGGGGTTTATTTTTTGATATAAGGGTATATTCAACGTTTTTCATATTTTTCTTGTAAACTGTAGCTTTATTGTATTAAACAAGTATTTTACTTATCAATTGCTATAAACCATAAAATGTAGTGTTTTCAATATATTAGTATTTTTCGGTGATTTTAAAAAGTTTCCTAAAAATTTGAAGTAAAAAATCCTCTTTTTAGTAATTTGCCCCTATAATACTTACTTACTTAAGCTATTAAAAAAAAGAGTAAGAGGTTTTTTATTGTGATATAAAGTATATTGCAAGCGTTTTGCATATTTTCTTGAAAATTGTAGGTTATTGATAATCAAGTAGTTTTACTTATCATATTGCTTTAAACCCATAAATTTAGTGTTTTCAATGTTTTTAGCTATTTACATGATGAGGTTTTTTTCTACAAATGAAGTATATTTCTTTATATCTGTAGCTAAATTTTTTTTTTTAATATGCTACAAACATATTTTAAAAAATTAAATAGCTAAGAAATGTATTTCTCATGAAATTTAGATATAATTTAATCTTAAAAAAAATGTTTTTTCGTATTTTAATGTTTTTTTAAAATGCTAAATAATGTCAAAAATTTTTACATTACCCCACACTTTTAAAAACTATATTTACAATGTTATAAACTAAAAAATATGTTTTTTTCCCATAAAATTTTAATATGAATTTTAATCTTAAAAAAACTTTTTTTAAAGTGTTTTAATTTTTTTTGGGGAAACAAAAATGTTGGGAATTTTGCTTTATTCAGCACTTTTAGAACATTTTACAATATTAGGGGCTTAAAATATGTTTTTTTTCATGAAATTTATGAAAAATTTTTATTTAAAAAACTTTTTTTTAAAGTGTTTTAATGTTTTTTAAAGGGCAAAAAAATGGCGAAAATTGACATTATTCCCCCTTTTTTTTGATAGAAAAATTCAAAAGGGGGTTTAAAAGTTGTTTTCGTTAAAAATTGTATTTTAAAACTGAAAACTTATAATAAATTTTTGAGACTCTATTTTTTGATCAATTGATATATACGTGTTTTTCATAGTTTCTTCTTAATTGTAGTGTTTTTCGTTAATAGAAGGTTTTAAAATATGATAACTTTATCCCCTCAAAAGTGTTTTTTTCAATGATTTTAGCTAGTATTGGGTGATTTATGCTTTTTCCTACAAATTGAAGTATAAAAATGCTCTTTTTAGAAAACTTGCACCTAAAGTAGCTTATTTCCTTTTAAGCTAAAAAATAAAGGTAGAGGTTTTTTTATTGTGATATAACGGTATATTGCAAGCGTTTTTCATAGTTTCTTGTAAACTGTAGCGTTATGTATAAACAAGTATTTTACTTATTATATTCTATAAACCCAAAAAATGTAGTTTTTTCAACGATTTTAGTAGTTATCATGATATATAGCTTTTTTTCCTAAAAAATTGAAGTATAAATACTTTTTTTTTAGAATAATTTGACCTATAAGTACCTTCTTACATTAAGCTATTAAATAAAGGGTAAGAGGTTATTTATTGTTATAAACGGTAATTGAAAGCGATTTTATTTTCTTGAACTGTACGGATTGTTTTAATACGTTTTTTTACCTATTATATTGCTATCCCCCCATAAAATTAGTGTTTTAAATGTTTTTAGCTGTTATCAGTGATATATAGCTGTTTTCCTAAAAATTGAAGTTAAAATCCTTTTTTTAGAAAAATTTGCCCCTATAGCTTACTTTACATTAAGTTTTAAAATAGAAGAGTTAGAGGTTATTTATTGTGATAAACGGTATATTCAACGTTTTTCATAGTTTCTTGTAAACTATACTTTTATTGATATTACAAGTTTTTTTTAAACTTATCATATTGCTAAAAACCCAAAAAAATGTAGTTTTTTTTAAATGATAGTAGCTTTTATCGGTGATTATGTGTTTACCTAAAAATTTGAAGTAACAATCCTTTTTTTAGAAAAATTTGCACCTAAAAGAGTTACATTACAATAACTAATAAATAAAGAGAAGGGGGTTATTTATTGTGATAAAACGGTATATTACAAGCTTTTTTTTCATAGTTTCTTGTAAACGTAGGTTATTTATAAAAACAAGAGTTTTACTTCTTTGTAAAAACCCACAAAATGAGTGTTTTCAAGTATTAGCATTTTTCGGTGATATATAAAGTTTCCTAAAAAGAAGTATAAAATACTTTTTTCAGAAATTTGCCCCTAAAAGTCCCTAACTTACTTTAACTTTTAATAGAAGAGTAAGAGGTTTTTTATTGTGATTATCGGTATATTGCAAGCGTTTTTCATATTTTTCTTGTAAACTGTAGCTTTATTGAAATATATACAAGATTTTACTTTCATATTGCTTTAAACCCAAAAAATTTTAGGTTTTCAATGATTTTAGCTTTTTTACAGTGAAGATTTTTTTTTTTCTAAAAATTGAAGTATATTTCTTTATATCTGTAGCTAAATAGCTTTTATATTGCTAAAAAACTATATTTTAAAAAATTTAAATAGCTAAAAATATGTATTTTCCTGAAATTAAGATATCAATTTTAATTTAAAAAAAAATTTTTTTTCAAGTTTTTTAATGTTTTTTTAAAATGCAAAAAATGTCAAAAATTTTAATTATTCGCACTTTACAAAATATTTTTTACAATGTTAAAAAATAAAAATTGTATTTTGATAAAATTTAGGTATCAATTTTAATTTTAAAAAACAACTTTTTTTAAAGTTTTTAATTTTTTTTTAAAACCCAAAAAATTGTTGAAATTTGACATTTTTAGCACTTTTACACAACTATTTTTACAATGTTAGGTTTAAAAAATAGAAATTTTCATGAATTTAAAATCAATTTTATTCCTAAAACAACTTTTTTTTCAGTGTTTTAATGTATTTTTAAAGGGCAAAAAAAAGGCGAAAATTGACATTATTCAGCCTTTTTTTTTGAAGAAAATTAAAAATGTGGAATTATAGTTGTTTTCTTTAGAAATTGCTATTTTAAACACTGAAAGCTTATAATAAAAATTTGAGACTCTATTTGTGATACTTGTATTTTATAGGTTTTTCATAGTTTTTTTCTTATTGTAGTGTTATATCTTAATAAAGGATTTAAATTATAAAAGCTTTATACCCTCAAAATTGTTCTTTAAAGATTTTAGCTTAATTCGGTGATATAAAACTGTTTTTCCTACAAATTGAATATAAATGTTTTTTTAGAATAATTTGCCCCTTAAAAGTAGCTTATATTACATTAACTTTTAAAATGAAGCGAAAGAGGAAATTTTATTGTGTATAACGGAAATATTGAAAGCGTTTTTCATGTTTCTTCTAAACTGTAACGTTATTGTATTATAAAAGTTTTTTACTTTTTATATTGCTAAAAACCCATAAAATGTAGTTTTTTTAAATGTTTCTAGTATTTAAACAGTGAATATAGCTGTTTTTCCTACAAATTGAAGTAAAAAAATCCTCTTTTTAGAAAAATTTGCACCTAAAAGTACAAAACTTTAATTTAACTTTTAAATAATGAGTATGAGGTTATTTATTGTATTAAGGGTATACTGAAAGCTTTTTTCATATTTTCTTTTAAAACTGTGCGTTTTGTTTTAAAACAAGTATTTTACTTATCATATTGCTAAAAAACCCTAAAATGTAGTGTTTTAAATGAATTAGCTTTTTTCGGGATATAAATATTTACTTACAAATTAAAGAAAAAATTCTCTTTTAGAAAAATTTTGCCCCTATAATACTCATTACATTAAGCTTTAATAGAAGAGAAGAGGTTTTATTGTGATATAACGGTATATTGGAAGCGTTTTCATATTTTTGTAAACTGTAGCGTTATTGTATAATAAAGTGTTTTATTTATCTATTTCTTTAAACCCATAAAATTTGTGTTTTCAATGATTTTGTTTATCGGGAAAGATGTTTTTTTTTTACAAATTGAAATATTTTTTTATTTGTAGCAATAGTTTTTTAGTTTGTAAAACTATATTTTACAAAATTAATAGCAAAGAATATGTTTTCTCTAAAATTTAGATATCAATTTTTAATCTTAAAAACAATGTTTTTTCAAGTTTTTTTAATGTATTTTTGAAATGTAAATAATGTCAAAATTTTTACATTATTCAGCATTTTTACACAACTATTTTTTTAAAATTTTTATACTAAAAATATGTATTTTTCATGAAATTTGGTAAAATTTTAATCAAAAAAAAAACTTCGTTTTTTAAAGTATTTTAATTTTTTTTGGAAACCAAAAAAATGTTGAAATTTACATTATTCAGCCTTTTACGCCAAAAATTATCAATATTAGGGGTTTAAAAATATGTTTTTTTTTATGAAATTTATGAACAATTTTTTTCCCAAAAAAACTTTTTTTTTCAAGTTTTTTAATTATTTTTAAAAAGGCAAAAAAATGGCGAAAATTGATATTTTCACCCCTTTTTTTTGAAGAGAATTAAAATGGGGAAATTATAGTGTTTTCGTTAGAAATTGCTATTTTATACTACTGAAAGCTTATATAGAAGTTTGAGACTCTATTTTGGGATAAAATTGTATATTATACAGTTTTTCATAGTTTCTTCTTAATTGAGGTTAATCAAAAGAGAAGGAATTTAATTATAATAATGTTTTATCCCTTTAAAATGTGTTCTTTTAAATGATTTTAGCTAGTATTCGGTAAATTATAGCGTTTTCCTACAAATTGATGTATAAAATGCTCTTTTTTAGAATAATTTGCACCTATAGCAGCCTACATTACTTTAAAGCTATTAAATAGAAGAGAAAGAGGTTATTTTTTGTGATAAACGGTAATTGCAAGCGTTTTTCAAGTTTCTTCAAAACTTACGTTATTGTATTTACAAGTATTTTACTTATTATATGCTAAAAACCCATAAAATGTATTTTTTCAATGATTTTCCTTTTTATCGGGATAAAAAGCTTTTTTCTAAAATTTTAAGTAACCCCTTTTTTTAGAAAAAATTTGCCCCTATAATAGCTTACATTACATTGCTAAAAAATAGAAGAGTAAAGGTTTTTTATTGTGATATAACGGTTTTGAAGGTTTTTCATATTTCTTAAAAACTGCAGCGTTATTGTATATTACAAGTATTTTTTCATATCTATTGCTATAAACCCTTAAAATGTATGTTTTAATGATTTTACTATTTATGGGGGGGTTAAAATAGCTTTTTTTCCTACAAATTAAAAGTAAAAAATTCCTCTTTTTAGGAAAATTTGCCCCTATAAGTAGCTTACATTACATTAAGTATTAAATAGAAGTAAGGGTTATTTTTTGTGTTTAAGGTATATTGCAAGCGTTTTTCATTTTTCTTCTAACTGTAGCGTTATTGTATTATAAATAGTTTTCTTATTATATTGCTAAAAAACCAAAAAATTTTAGTGTTTTCAACGATTTTAGCTTGTTATCAGTGATTTAAGTTTTTTTTCCTACAAATTGAAGAAAAAATACTCTTTTTTTAGAAAATTTGCCCTATAATCCAAACTTACATTAAGCTATTAAAAAAAGAGAAAGGGTTATTTTTTGGGTTATAAAAGGTATTTTGCAAGCTTTTTTTTCATAGTTTCTTGTAAACTGTAGCGAAATATATATATTAACAGTAGTTTTCCCTTTTATATTCTAAAAACCCCAAAAAAATGTATGTTTTCATGATTTAGCTATTTATGGTGTATATAGCTTTTTTACAAATAAATATACAATCCTTTTTTTTTTTTTTTTTTTTTTTTAAAATAATTTGCCCCTATAGCTTACATTACTTTAAAGCTAATAAAAGAAATAAGAGGTTTTTATTGTGATAAAAAGGATATTTGCAAGCTTTTTTCATTTTTTCTAAAAAACGTAGCGTTTTGTTATATAAAATATTTTAAAATTACTATTGCTAAAAAACCCTTAAAATGAGGTTTTTAATGTATTAGCTATTTACGGTGATATATAGCTGTTTTCCTACAAATTGAAGTATAATATCCTTTTTTTAGAATAATTTTGCATATAAGTGCTTAATTTTACTTTAAGCTTTAAATAAAAGAGTAAGAGGTTTTTTTTGTGATATAACGGTATATTGCAGGGTTTTTATAGTTTCTTGAAAAACTGTAGCGTTATTTATATATACAAGTAGTTTTACTTATTATTTTCCTAAAAACCATAAAATGTATGTTTTAAACGATTTTAGCTAGTTATCAGTGATATATAGCTGTTTTCCTAAAAAAATTAAAGTATAAAACCCTCTTTTAGAAAATTTTGCCCCTCTAATAGACAACTTTAAAACTTTTAAAATAGAATTAGAAAAGGGGTTATTTTTGTGATAATTGGTATTTTTGCAAGCGTTTTTCATGTTCTTCTAAACTGAGCGTTATTGTATATATAAAATAGTTTTATTTTTGTATTGCTAAAAAACCCATAAAATGTAGTTTTTTTAAATATAGTAGCTTTTTTATCGGTGATATATGCTTTTTCCTCAAATGATGTATACAATCCTTTTTTAGAAAAATTTGCACCTATAAGTACTTACTTTACATTAAGCTATTAAATGAAGGTAAAGGGGTTTTTATTGTGTTAATTGGTAAAATTGCAAGGTTTTTTTCATATTTTCTTTAAATTTAGGTTATTGTATATTAAAGTTTTTTTTCCTTTTATATATTTTTAAAACCCCCAAAATGTTTTTTTTTCAAAATTTTACATTAATAATTTTTTTTTTTCTAAAATTGAATTTTATTTCTTTATATTGAGCAAAAATAGCTTTTTTAATTTGCTACAAATAATTTTAAAAATTTATGCTAAAAATATGTATTTTTCATGAAATTTAGTATAAATTTTAATCTTAAAAACAATTTTTTTTTTAAGTTTTTAAATGTTTTTAAACCAAAAATGTGAAATTTTACATTTTTCACACTTTTACCAAAATATTTTAAAATTTTTGGGCAAAAATATGTATTTTAAAAATTTGGGATCAATTTTTTTTTAAAAAACAATTTTTTTTTTAAGGTTTTAATGTTTTTTGGAACCCAAAAAATTTTGGGAAATTGACATTATTCAGCTTTTTTTAGCAACAAATTTTAAATTTTTTTCTTAAAATTGTATTTTTAATAAAAATTTATAATCAATTTTATTAAAAAAAACGTTTTTTCAAGTTTTTTTAAGTATTTTTTGAAGGGAAAAATAAAATTGCTTTTCCCCTTTTTTTGATAGGAAAAAAAAGTGAATTAAGTTTTTTTCTTAAAAAATGCTTTTTTAATATTGCATAAAAAAGCAGACTCTATATTTGGATAAATTGTATTTTAACGATTTTTTTCATAGTTCTTTTTAATTGTAGGTTTATTTTTAAATAAAGGGAATTTTTTATTATAAAAATGCTTTAACCCTAAAATGTTTTTTTCAATATTTTAGTATTTTCGGTGATATTAGCGTTTCCTAAAAATTGAAGTATAAATCTTTTTTAGAAAATTTGCCCCTATAAGAGCTACTTACATTAAGTTTTAAAATAGAAGAGTAAGGGGTTATTTATTGTGTATAAGGGTATTTGCAACGTTTTTCTAGTTTTTTTAAAATTTAGCGTTATTGATTATACAATAGTTTTTACTTATATATTGCTAAAACCCAAAAAATGTAGGTTTTCAATGATATAGCATTTATTTTGATAATAAGTGTTTTCCTAAAAATTAAAGATAATATCTTTTTTTTAGAATTTTTGCCCCTTTAAAACTAGCTTACTTTTACTTAAGCTATTAAATAGAAGAGTAAGAGGTTTTTTTTGGGGATATAACGGATATTGCAACGTTTTTCATATTTCTTCTAAACTTAGCGTTATTGTATATATACAATTAGTTTTACTTATTATTTGCTATAAACCAAAAAATGAGTGTTTTCAACGATTTGTTGTTATCAGTGATATATAGCTGTTTTCCTACAAATTTTGAAGTAAAAAATTCTTTTAGAAAAATTGCACCATAATACCTAACATTACATTAAGTATTAAAAGAAGAGTAAGAGTTTTTTTGTTATATAACGGTATATTGCAAGCGTTTTTCATATTTTCTTGAAAACTTAGGGGTAATTTATATTATATACAAGTATTTTTCCTTTTATATTGCTATAAACCCATAAAAGTAGTTTTTCAATGATTTTCTGTTATCAGTGATTTAGCTGTTTTCCTCAAATTAAAATAAAATCCTCTTTTTAGAATAATTTGAAACCTATAGTTTTACTTTAAAATTAACTAATAAATAAAGGGTTTGAGGTTATTTATTGTGAAAAAACTTATTTTGCTGCGTTTTTCATAGTTTCTTGTAAACGTAGCGTTATTGTATTATACAAGTATTTTTTACTTATCTATTGCTAAAAACCCATAAAATTATTGTTTTCAATGATGTAGCTATTTATGGGTGATATATAGCTGTTTTCCTAAAAATTTGAAGTATAAAACCCTTTTTTTTTTAGAATAATTTGCACCTATAAGTAGCTTACTTGCTTTAAGCTAATAATAGAAGGTAAGAGGTTATTTATTGTGTTTAAAAAACGGTATATTGAAAGGGGTTTTTTTATAGTTTCTTAAAAACTGCAGCGTTTTTGTATTAACAAGTATTTTTATTTATCATTTCTAAAAAACCCAAAATTGTAGGTTTTCAAGATTTAGCTATTTATGTTGATATATAGCTGTTTTCCTAAAAAAAACAATTATAAAATACATTTTTTAAATATTTTGCCCTATATGTAGCTTACTTACATTAAGCTAAAATAGAAAATAAGAGGTTTTTTTATTTGATAAAACGTATTTTGCAAGCGTTTTTCATAGTTTCTTCAAAAAAATTAGCGTTTTTGTATATATAAATAGTTTTTACTTTTTTAATTGCTAAAAAACCCAAAAAAATGAGTTTTTCAAGATATAGCATTTACGGTGAATATGCTTTTTTCCTCAAATTGAAGTATAAAATCCTTTTTTTAGATATTTTGCCCTAAAAGTAGCTACTTTACATAAGCAAATAATAAAAGAGTAAGGGGTTATTTTATTGGATATAACGGTATATTGAAAGTTTTTTTTCATAGTTTTTTTAAAAATGCACTTTTATTGATATATACAAGTATTTTACATATCAATTCTATAACCCTTTAAAAATGAGTGTTTTTCAATGATATTAGCTATTTACGGTGATATATAGCTGTTTTCCTCAAATTTGAAGTATAATACCTCTTTTTAGAATAATTTGCACCCTATAAGTAGCTTACATTACATTAAGCAATTAAATAGAAGAGTAAGAGGTTATTTTGTGATATAACGGTTATATTGCAAGCGTTTTCATAGTTTCTTCTAAACTGCTAGCGTTATTGTATATATTACAAGAGTTTGACTTATTAATGGCTATAAAAACATAAAATGTAGTGTTTTCAAAAACGATTTTAGCATGTATCAGTGATATATAGTGTTTTCATACAATTGAAGTATAGAAATACTCTTTTTAGAAAATGTGCACCTATAAGACCTAACATTACATTAAGCTATTAAATAGAAGGTAAGAGGTATTATTGTGATAAACGGTATATTGCAAGCGTGTTTCATAGTTTCTTGTAAACTGTAGAGGTAATGTAGATATACAACGAGTTTTACCTATTATATTGCTATAAACCTCATATAAAATGTTAGTGTTTTCAATGATTTTAGCTAGTTACAGTGATATATAGCTGTTTACTACAAATTGAAAGTATAAAATCCTCTTTTTTAGAATTAAATTTGCACCTAGAGCTTACATTACATTTAAGCTAATAAATAGAAGAGTTAGAAGGTTATTTATTGTTATACACGGTATATTGCTAGCGTTTTCATAGTTTCTTGCTAATGTAGCGTTATATGTATATATACAATAGAGTTACTTAATCATATTGCTATAAAACCCCATAAATGTAGTGTTTTTCAATGGATTAGCTATTTATCGGTTGATATATAGCCTGTTTTCCAACAAATTGAAGTATTAAAATCTCCTTTTTAGAATAATTGCACCTATAAGTAGATTAATAAATTAAGCTATTAAATAGAAGAGTAAGAGGTTATTTATTGTGATATATGGTATATTGCAAGCGTTTTCATAGTTCTTCTAAACTGTAGCGTTCTATTGTATATATACAAGAGAGAAGTTTTACTTATTATATTGCTATAAACCCATTAAAATGTAGTGTTTTCAATGGATTCTAACTAGTTATCAGGATAGATAGCTGTTTCCTACAAATTGAAGATAAAAATCCTCTTTTTAGAATAATTTGCAACTAAAAGTAGGCTAACATTATATTAAGCCTATTTAAATAAGATTGGAGTAAGAGGTTATTTATTGTGATATAAACGGTATACTGCAAGCGTTTTTTCATAGTTTCTTGTAAACTGTAGCGTTATTGTATATATACAAGGAGGTTTTATTATCATATTGCTTATAAACCATAAAATTGTAGTTGTTTTCAATGATATTAGCTATTTATCGGTGGGGATATATAGCGTTTTTTCTACAAATTGAAGTATACAATCCCTTTTTTTAGATAATTTGAACCTATAGTAGCATGACCATTACATTAAGCTAATTAAATAGAAGAGTAAGAGGTTATTTATTGTGATATAAAACCGGTATATTGCAAGCGTTTTCAAGTTTCTTTATAAAACTGTAGCGTTATTGTAATATACAAGTAGTTTTACGTATCATTTGCTATAAACCCTTAAAAATGTAGTGTTTTGTAATGATATTAGCTATTTATGGTGGATTATAGCTGTTTTCCTACCAAATTGAAGTAAATATCCTCTTTTAGAATAATTTGCACCTATAGTACGCTTACATTACATTAAGCTATTAAATAGAAGAGTAAGAGTTATTTTTGTGAGTATAAACGGTATATTGCAGGGTTTTCATAGTTTCTTGTAAACTGTAGCGTTATTGTATATATACAAGTAGTTTTAATTATAATTCCATAAACCATTAAATGTAGTGTTTTCAACGATTTTTAGCTGTTATCAGTGATATATAGCGTTTTCCTAAAAATTGAAGTATATAAAATCATCTTTTTAGAATAATTTGCACCTCTAAGTAGCTTACATTACATTAAAGCTATGAAATAGAATAGTAAGAGGTTATTGATGTGAATATTGGTATATTGCAAGCGTTTTTCCTAGTTAATTTCTAACGTAGCGTTATTGTATATATACAAATAGTTTACTTAGTGTATTGCCTATAAACCATAGAATGTAGTGTTTTCAATGAAGTAGCTATTTATCCGGTGATATATAGCTGTTTTCCTACAAATTGAGTATACAATCCTTTTTTTAGATAATTTGACACCTATAAAGGAGCTTACATTACATTAAGTATTAAATAGAAGAGAAGAGTTTATTTATTGTGATATAATCGGTATATTGCAAGCGTTTTTCATAGTTTCTTGTAAAACGGTAGCGTATTTGTTATATATACAAGTAGTTTTCCTTATCATATGTTTAAACCATAAAATTTAGTGTTTCAAATGATTGTAGCTAGTTATCAGTGAAGAGTGTTTTTTTTTCTACAAATTGAAAGTATATTTCTTTATATTGTAGATAAAATAGCTTTTTATATTTGCTACAACTATAGTTTACAAAATTAATAAGCTAGAATATGTATTCTCCATGAAATTTAGATATCAATTTTAATCTTACAAACAATGTTTTTTCAAGTATTTTAATGTATTTTTGAAATGCTAAATAATGTCGAAATTTTACATTATTCAGCACTTTTACACAACTATATTTTACAATGTTATGAACTAAAAATATGTATTTTTCATGAAATTTAGGTATCAATTTTAATCTTAAAAACAACGTTTTTTCAAGTGTTTTAATGTTTTTTGGAAAGCCTAAAAAATGTTGAAATTTGACATTATTCAGCACTTTTACGCAACAATATTTTACAATATTATGGGCTTAAAATATGTATTTTTTATGAAATTTATGAATCAATTTTATTCCTAAAAACAACGTTTTTTCAAGTGTTTTAATGTATTTTTGAAGGGCTAAAAAATGGCGAAAATTGACATTATTCAGCCCTTTTTTTGATAGAGAAATTCAAAATGTGGAATTATAGTTGTTTTCGTTAGAAATTGCTATTTTATACTACTGTAAGCTTATAATAGAAGTTTCAGACTCTATATTGTGATACAATTGTATATTATACGAGTTTTTCATAGTTTCTTCTTAATTGTAGTGTTATATCGTTAATAGAAGGAATTTAATTATAATAATGCTTTATACCCTCAAAATGTGTTCTTTTCAATGATTTTAGCTAGTATTCGGTGATATATAGCAGTTTTCCTACAAATTGAAGTATAAAATGCTCTTTTTAGAATAATTTGCACCTATAAGCAGCCTATTACATTAAGCTAATTTAAAAGAAGAGTTATAAGAGCGTTATTGATTTGATTATAACGGTATATTGCAAGCGTTGTCATAGTTGTTTCTAAAATGTAGTCGTTATTTATATATACAAGTAGTTTTGATCTTATTTATATTGCTACATTAAACCCAGAATGGAGGTTTTCCAATGGATATTAGTATTTATCGGTGATATATAGCTGTCTTCCTATAAATTGAAGTACTTACATCTCTTTTTAGAAAATTGCCACCGATAAGTAGCTTACAATACATTTAAGCTAATAAATAGAAGAGTAAGAGGTTATTTATGTGCGATATAACGTAGATTGCAAGCGTTGTTCTAGTTATTCTTTATAAACTGCAGCGTTATGTTTATATATACAAGTAGTTGTACATATCATATTGCTATAAACCCTTAAAAATGTAGGGGTTGTCAATGAATTAGCTAGTATCGGTGATATATAGGAGTGTTTTCCTAAAATTTGAATTATAACTATCCTCTTTTTAGAATAATTTTGCACCTATAAGTGAGCTTACATACATTAAGCTAATTAAATAGAAGAGTAGAGGTTATTTTTGTGATATAACGGTATATTGCAAGCGTTTTTTCCATAGTTTTCATTCTAAACTGCTAGCGTATGGACTATATACAAGTTAGTTTTATTATTATATTGCTATAAAACCATAAAATGTAGTGTTTCAACGGTTTAGCTTTTTATCAGTGATATATAGCTGTTGTCCTACAAAATTGACAAGTATAAAAAATCTCCTTGAAGAATAATTTGCACCTATAAGTACCTAAACATTACATAAGCTAGTAATTAGAAGACGTAAGAAGGTTATATTATTGTTATATAACGGTAAGGACGATCTATCTTTTCCCTTATCCCCCCCTATTGCAAGCGTTTTTCTTTAGTTTCTTGTAAACTGTAGCGGGAATGTATATATACAAGTAGTTTTACCTAATTATATTGCTATAAACCCTTTAAAATGTAGTTGTTCAATGATTTTAGCTAGTTATAGGATATATAGCTGTTTTCCTACAAATTGAAGTAACAATCCTTTTTTTAGAATAAATTGCACCTATAAGTAGATTACATTACATTAAGCTAATAAAATAGATGTAGTATAAGAGGTTATTTATTGTTGATATAACGGGTTATTACTGCAAAGGTTTTCATAGTTCTGTAAACTGTAGCCGTTATTGTCGATATACAAGTAGTTTACTTATCATATTGATATAAACCCATTAAATGTAGTGTTTTCAATGATATTAGCTATTTACCCCCCCCCCCCCCCCCCGGGATATATAGCTGTTTTCTACAAATTGGAATATTTACAATCCCGTTTTTTAGGAATAATTTTGCACCTAAGTAGATTACATTACATTAAGCTAATACATAGCAAGAGTAAGAGGTTATTTATTGTGGATATAACAGTATATTGCAAGCGTTTTTCATAGTTCTTATAAACGTAGCAGTTATTGTATATTACAAGTAGTTTTACTTAACTATTGCTATAAACCCTTAAAATTGTAGTGTTTTCAATGATATTAGCTAGTTATCGGTGAATATATAGCTGTTTCCTACAAATGAAGTATAATATACTCTTTTTAGAATAATTTGCACCTAATAAGTAGCTTAACATTACATTAAGCGATTAAATAGAAGAAAAGAGGTTATTTTTTGTGATATAACGGTATTATTGCAGGCGTTTTTCTAGTTTTCTTGTGAAACAGTAGCGTTATTATATATATACAAGTATTTTTTTACTTATTATATTCCTATAAAACAATAAAATGTATTGTTTTCCAAACGATTTTAGATAGTTATCAGTGAATCTATTAGCTGTTTTCCTACAAATTGAAGTATTAAAATCCTCTTTTCGAATAATTTGCCACTATACAGTGGCTTACATACATTAAGCTATTAAAAGAATAGTAAGAGGTGATGTATTGTGATATTATGGGGTTATTGCAAGCGTTTTTTCAATAGTTTCTCAAACTGTAGCGTATTGTATATATACAAGTAGTTTACTTATTGTATTGATAAAACCCATAGGAATGTAGTGTTTTCAATGATAGTAGCTATTTATCGGTGATATATAGATGTTTTCCTACAAATGATGTATGCAATTTTTCTCCTTTTGTTAGAATAATTTGCACCTATAGTAGCTCTACATTACATTAAAGCTATTAAATAGAAGAGTAAGAGGTTAGTTAATTGGTTGGATATATCGGTATATTGCAAGCGTTTTTCATAGTTTCTGTAAACTGTAGCGTTATTGCATATATACAAAGTGGTTTTAATGCTCATATGCTTTTAAACCATAAAATTAGTGTTTTCAATGATTTTAGCTATTTATCAGTTGAAAGAGTGTTTTTTTTTCTTACAAATTGAGTATATTTCTTATTATCTGTAGCTAAATAGCTTTTTATATTGCCTACAACTATATTTTACAAAATTAATAGCTAAGGAATAGGATTTTTATCATGAAATTATAGATATCATTTTTAATCTTTAAAAAACAAGGTTTTTTCAAGTATTTAAGGTATTTTGAATGTGCTAAATAATGTCGAAAATTTTACATTATTCAGCATTTTTACACAACTACATTTTACAGGTAATGAACTTAAACTATGTATTTTCATGAAATTTAGGTATCAATTTTTAATCTTAAAAACAACGTTTTTTTTTAAAGTGGTTTAATGTTTTTTGGAAAGCCTAAAAAACGTGAAATTGGACATTATTCAGCACTTTTACGCAAACAATATTTACAATATTATGGGCTTAAAATATGTATTTTTTATGAAATTTAGAATCAATTTATTCCTAAAAACAACGTTTTTTCAAAGTGTTTTAATGTATTTTTGAAGGGCTAAAAATATGGCCGAAAATTGGACAATTAGTCAGACATTTTTTTTTTGATAGAGAAATTCAAAAATGTGGAATTATAGTTGTTTTCGTTAGAAATTGATATTTTATCCTACTGTAAGCTTAAATAGAAGTTTCAGACTCTCTATTGTGATACAATGTATATTATACGAGTTTTCATAGTTTATTCTTAATTGATAGGTTATATTCGTTAATAGAAGGAATTTAATTATAATAATGTGTTATACCTGCAAAATGTTTCTTTTCAATGATGTAGCTAGTATCGGTGACATATAGCAGTTTCCTACAAATTGAAGTAAAAATGCCTCTTTTAGAATAATTTGCACCTATAAGCAGCCTACATTACATTAAGCTATTAAATAGAAGGTAAAGAGGTTATTTATGTGATAAACGTATATTGCAAGCGTTTGCATTAGTTTCTTCTAAAATGTAAGCGTTATGTATATATACAAGTAGTTTATTTATTATATTGCTCTTAAACCATAAAATGTAGTGTTTTCAATGATATTAGCTATTTATCGGTGTATAAAGCTGTTTCCTAACAAATTTAAGTATACAATCCTTTTTTTAGAATAATTGCCACCTATAAGTAGCTTACATTACAGTAAGCTAATAAATAGAAGAGTAAGAGGTTATTTATTGTGATATAAAGGATATGAAGCGTTTTCCATAGTTTCTTATAAACTGCAGCGTTATTGTATATTATACAAGTAGTTTTACATATCAATTGCTATAAACCCTTAAAATGTAGTGTTTTCAATGAATTAGCTATTTATCGGTGATATATAGCTGTTTGTTTTACAAAATGAAGTATTAATTACCTCTTTTAGAATAAATTTGCACACATATAAGTAAGCTTACATTACATTAAGCTATTAAATAGAAGAGTAAGAGGTTCCATTTTTTGTGATATAACGGTATATTGCAAGCGTTTTTCATAGTTTCTTCTAAAAACTGTAGAGTGATTGTATATATACAATAGTTTTACTTAGATATTTGACGAATAAAACCATAAAATGTGTGTTTTCAACGATTTTAGCTTGTTATCAGTGATATATAAGCTGTTTTCCTACCAACTTGAAGTATTAAAATACTCTTTTAGAATTTAAATTTGCACCCTATAAGTACCTAAACATTACATTAAGCTATTTATTAAATAGAAGATAAGAGGTTATTTATTGTTCATATAACGCGTATATGCAAGCGTTTTTATAGTTTTGTAAACTGTAGCGGTAAATGTATATATACAAGTAGTTTACCTATTTATATTGCTATAAACCCATACAAATGTAGTGTTTTCAATGATTTAAGCTAGTCTATCAGTGATATATAGCTGTTTTTCCTACAAAGTGAAGTATAATAAAATCCTCTTTTTTGAATAATTGCACCTATAGCTTACATTACATTAAGCTAATAAATAGAAGAGTTAGAGGTTAGTTATTTTGAATATAAACGGTTATATTGCTAGCGTTTTCATAGTTTCTTGTAAAACTGTAGCGTTATGGATATATACAAGTAGTTTTTACTTATCATATTGCTATAAACCCATAAAATGTAGTGTTTTCAATTGATAGTAGCTATTATTCGGTGATAGATAAGCGGTGGTCAACAAATTGAAGTATACAATCCTTTTTTTTAGAATAATTGCCACCTATAAGTAGCTTACATTACATATTAAACGAATAATAGAAAAGTAAGATGTTATTTTTTGTGATATAACGGTATATTGCAGCGTTTTTCATTAGTGTTCCGGAAACTGTCGCGTTATGGTATATATACAAGTAGTTTAATTATCATATTGCTGATAACACCCATAAAATGTAGTGTTTTCAAGGATATTAGCTATTTTTCGGTGATATATAAAATGTTTTCCTACAAAATTAAAAGAGTTATAAATCCTCTTTTTAGAATAATTTGCACCTATAAGTAGCTTACATTACATTAAGCAGATTAAATAGAAGAGTAAGAGGTATTTATTGTGAATAACGGTATATTGCAGCGTTTTCTAGTTTCGTGTAAAACTGTAGCCGTTAGTCTATAGATACAAGTAGTTTTACTTCTAATATGTTTTGTTTTTTTTTTTTTTCTTTTAAACCCATAAAAAATTTAGGTTTTTCAATGATTTAGCTATTAATCAGTGAAGAGTGTTTTTTTCTAAAATGAGTCTATTTCTTTATATCTGTAGATAAATAGCTTTTTATATTGCCTACAACTATATTTTACAAAATTAATAGCTAAGGAAATATGTATTTCTCATGAAATTAAGATATCAATTTTAATATTACAAAAACAATGTTTCTTCAATGTACTTTAATGTATTTTGGAAAATGCTAAATAATGTCGAAAGTTTACATTATCAAGCACTTTACACAATTATATTTTACAATGCTTAGAAACTCTAAAAATATGTATTTTTCATGGAAATTTAGGTATCAATTGTAATCTTAGAAACAACCGTTTTTTCAAGTGGTTTTAATGTTTTTTGAAAAGCCTAAAAAATGTTGAAATTGAAATGATCAGCATTTTTACGCAACTATATTTAACAATATTATGGGCTAAAAGAGGTATTTTCATGAAATTTATGAATCCATTTTATTCTTAAAAACACGTTTTTTCAAGTGTTTTAATGTACTTTTTGAAGGGCTAATAAATGGCGAAAATTGACCAGCCCTTTTTTTGATTAGAGAAAATTCAAAAAATGTGGACATTTATATTGTTTTCGTTAGAGAAGTGCTATTTTAAACTACTGTAAGCTTATAATAGAAGTGAGGACTCTATATGGATACAAGTGGTATAGTATACGTGTTTTTATAGTTTTTCTTATGTAGTGTTATATCGTTAATAGAAGGAATTTAATTAGATAATGCTTTATACCCGCAATAATGGTTCTTTTCAATTGATTTTAGCTAGTATTTCGGTGATATATAGCAGTTTTCCACAAAGAAGTATAAAATGCTCTTTTTCAGAATAATTTGCACCTATAAAGTAGCTATCTACATTAAGCTAATAAATAACGAGTTAAGAGGTTATTTATTGTGATATAAACGGATATTGCAATCCGTTTTTCCATAGTTTCTGTAAACTGAAGCGTTATTTATATATGCAAGTATATTTACTTATCATTATTACTATAAACCCATAAAATGTAGTGTCTTTAATGATATTAGCTATTTATCGGTGATATAAAACGTTTTCCTACCAATTGAAGTATAAATGCTCTTTTTAGAATAATTTGGCACTCATAAAGTAGCTTTTTATCATTACAAAGCTATTAAATAGAAAGAGTAAGAGGTTATTTATTGTGATTATAACGAGTATATTGAAAGGCGTTTTTCATATTTCTTCAAACTGTAGCGTATTGTATATATACAAAGTTAGTTTTACTTATTATTTGCTTAATAAACCCATAAAATGTAGTTGTTTCCAATGATTCTAAGTAGTTATCAGTGCTATTATAGCTGTTTTCCTACAAATTGAAGTATTTAAAATCCTCTTTTTAGAATAATTTGCACTAAAGTAGCTAACATTACAGTAAGCTATTAAATAGATGAGTAAGAGGTTATGTATTGTGATATAAACGGTATACTGCTAGCGTTTTTGTCATAGTTTCTGTAAACTGTAGCGTTTATTGTATATATACAAGAGGTTTCCTTATCAATTGCTATAAACCCATAAAATGTAGTGTTTTCAAATGATATTAGCTGATTTATCGGTTGATATATAGCTGTGTTTCCTTAAAATTGGAGTATACAAGCCTTTTTTTAGAATAATTCTGCACCTATAAGTAGATCCATTATATTAAGCTAATAAATAGAAGGAGTAAGAGGTTTATTATTTGGATAATAACGGTAATTGCAATCGTTTTTCATAGTTTACTTATAAACTGCAAGCGTTATTGTACTAATACAAGTAGTTTTACTTACATATTGCTATTAAACCCTTAAAATGTAGTGTTTTCAATGATATTAGCTATTTATTCAGTGATATATAGCTGTTTTCCTACCAAATTGAGTATAATATCCTCTTTTTAGAAGAATTTGCACCTATAAAGTAGCGTATATTACATTAAGCTAGTTAAATAGAAGAGTAAGAGGTTTATTTTTTGTGATATAACGGTATATTGCAAGCGTTCTTTTTCATAGGTTTCTTATAAAACTGTAGCGTCTTGTATATATACAAGTAGTTTACTTATTATTATTGCTATAAAAAAACATAAAATGTAGTGTTTTCAACGAGTTTAGCTAGTGATCAGTGATAATATAGCTGTTTCCTACAAATGAGTATAAAATACTCTTTTTATAATCAATATGCACCTATAAGTAGCTTACATACATTAAGCTTATTAAATAGAAGAGTAAGAGGTTATTTATTGTTATATAACGGTATATTGCAAGCGTTTTTCATAGTTCTTTGTAAAACTGTAGCGGTATGTATTCTACAAGTAGTTTACCTATTATATGCTATAAACCCATAAAAATGTAGTGTTTTCAATATGATTTTAGCTAGTTATCAGTGATATATAGCTCGTTTGCCTCCAAATGAAGGTATAAAATCCTCTTTTTTAGATAATTTGCAACCCTATACCTTACAGTACATTATGCTATTATATAGAAAGAGTTAGAGGTGATTATGTGATATAACGGTATATTGGTGGCGTTTCTCCATTAGTTTCTTGGTAAACCGTAGCGATTATTGTATATATACAAGTAGTTGTACTTACATATGCTATAAACCCATAAATGTAGTGTTTTTTCAATGATAGTAGAAACTATTTATCCCGGTGATATATAGCTGTCCTTTCCTACAAATGAAGTATACATCCTTTTTTTAGAATAATTTGCCCCTATAAGATAGCTACATGACATTAAGATAATAAATATAAGAGTAAGATGTTATGTTTCGTGATATAACGGTATATTGCAAGCGTTTTTTCATAGTGTCTTGTAAAACTGGTAGCGTTATGTATATAGACAAGTTTAGTTTTCCTTATCATATGCCGTATAAAACCCATAAAAGTTAGTGTTTTCAATGATGTAGCTATTTATCGGTGATACTATAGCCGTTTTCCTAAAAAATTGAAGTATAAAATCCTCTTTTTAGAATAAATTTGCAACTATAAGTAGCTTATATTACATTAAGCTATTAATAGAATAGTAGGAGGCTATTTATTGTGATATATTGGTATATGCAAGCGTTTTTCATAGTGTTTCAAAAACTGTAGCGTTATTGTATCAATATACAAGTAGTTTTACTTATGTATGGCATTAAAAACCCATACAATGTAGTGTTTTTTCCCAATGATATTAGCATTTATCGGTAGATATAATAGCTTGTTTTCCTACAAATTGAAAGTATACAATCCTTTTTATAGAAATAATTGCACCATACGTAGCTTACATTACATTAATGCTAATAAATAGAAGAGTAAAAAGAAAAAAAGGGAGGGTTTTTAATTTTTTTTTATTGTGAGATAAACTGTATATGCAAGCGTTTTTTCATAGTTTCTTAATAAACTGTTAGCGTGTATTGTATATATACAAAGTTAGTTTACTTATCATATGCTATAAACCCATAAAATGTAGTGTTTTCAATGAATTAGCTATTACGGTAGATATATAGCTGTTTTCCTACAAATTGAAGTAATAATAATCCTCTTCTTAGAATAATTTGCACCATAAGTAGCTTACATACATAAGCTATTAAATAGAAGAGGTAAGAGGTTATTTTTGTGATATAACGGTATATTGCAAGCGTGTTTTCATAGTTTCTTCTAAACTGTAGCGTTATTGTACTATAGTACAAGTAGGTTTACTTATTATATGCTATAAAACCATAAAATGTAGTGTTTTCAACGATGTTCAGCTGTTACAGTGATATATAGCTGTTTTTTCCCAAAATTGAAGTATAAAAATACTCTTTTAGAATATTTTGCCACTAATATGTAGCTTACATTACATTACGCTATTAAATAGAATAGTAAGAGGTTATTTATTGTGAATAACGGTATATTGCAAGCGTTTTTCATAGTTCTTCTAAACTGTAGCCGTATGTTATATATACAAGTAGTTTTACTTATCATATTGCTATTAAACCCATATAATGTAGTGTTTCAAATGATATTAAGCTATTTATCGGTGATATATAGCTGTTTCCCTAAAATGAAGTATAAAAATCCTTCTTTTTTAGAATAATTTGCATCTATAAGTAGCTTTACATTACATTAAGCATGAAATAGAATAAGAAGCGGTTATTTATGTGGATATATTGGTAGATTGCAAGCGTTTTCATAGTTTCTTCTAAAACTGTAGCGTTATTGTATAGATACACAATAGTTTTACGTATTGTATGCTATAAACCCATAAAATTTAGGGTCAAGGATTTTAGATAGTTATCAGTGAAGACGTGTTTTTTTTCTACAAATTGAAAGTATATTTCTTGATATATGTCAGCTAATAGCTTTTTATTATTTGCTACAAACTATATTTTACAAAATTAATAGCTCAGAATATGTATTTTCTCATGAAATGTAGATATCAATTTTAATCTTAAAAACAATGTTTTGTCAATTATTTTAATGTATTTTGAAATGCCTAAATTACTGTGAAAAATTTTACATATTCAGCACCTTTTACACAAAACTTATTTTACATGTTATGAACTAAAAATATGTATTTTTCAGAAATTTAGCGTATCAATTTTAAATCTTAAAAACAACGTTTTTTTCACGTGTTTTAATGTTTTTTGGAATGCCTAAAAAATGTGAAATTTGAACATTATTCAGACTTTTTAGTCAACTATATTTTTACAATATTATGGGGATTTAAAAATTGTATAATATTTTTTTCATGAAATTTATGAATCAAATTTTTATTCTTAAAAAAACAACGTTTTTCAAGTGTTTTAATGTATTTTGAAGGGCTAAAAAATGGCGAAAATTGACATTATTCAGACCCTTTTTTTGATAGAGAAATTTCAAAATGTGGAATTATAGTGTTTTCGTTTGAGAAATCTATTTTTAAACTAACTTGTTGTAAGCTTATAATAGAAAGTTTGAGACTCTATATTGTGATACAATGTATATTATACGTGTTTTTCAGAGTTTTCTTCTTAATTGTAGTGTTATATCGTTAATAGAAGGAATTTAATTATGATAATGCTTTATACCCTCAAAAATGTGTGCTTTTCAATGATTTTAGCTAGTTACGGTGATATATAGCAGTTTTTCCTACAAAATTGAATAAAAAAATGCTCTTTTTCTAGAATAATTTGCACCTATAAGTAGCTTATTTACAATTGAAGCTAATAAATAGAAGAGTAAGAGGTTATTATTGTGATATAACGGTATATGCAAGGTTTTTCATAGTTTATTGTAAACTGTAGCGTTATTGGATATATACAAGTTACTCTTTACTTATCATATAAATATAAACCCAAAAATGCTAGTGTTTTTAATGATATTAGCTATTTATCGGTGAAATAAAAACTGTTTTCCCCTGACAAATTGAAGATATAAAATGCTCTTTTTAGAATCATTTGCACCTATAAGATAGCTTACATTACATTAAGCGATTAAATAGAAGAGTTAAGAGGTTATTTTATTGTGATTATAACGGTATATTGCCAAAGCGTTTTCATAGTTTCTTCAAACGTAGCCGTTATTGTATATATACAAGTAGTTTTACTTATATATTGCTATTAAACCCATAACAGGTAGTGTTTTTCAAGGATTCTAGCTAGTTATCAGTGATATATAGCTGTTTTCCTACAAATTGAAGTATACAATCCTCGTTTAGAATAATTTGACACCTAAAAGTAGCTAACATTACATTAAGCTATTCAATAGATGAGTAAGGAGGATTATTATTGGTGATATAACGGTATACTGCACGCGTTCATAGTTTCTTCTAAACTGTAGCGTTATGATATATACAAAGTAGTTCTACTTACATATTGCTATAAACCCATAAAATGTCGTGTTTTCAATGATATTAGCTATTTATCGGTGATATATAGCTGTTTTCCTAAATTTGAGTATAAATCCTCTTTTTAGAATAATTTGCACCTTAAGTATTACATTACATTTAAGCTATTAAATAGAATGAAAGAGGTTTTATTGTGATATATCTTAACTGCAAGCGTTTTTTTCATAGTTTTTAACTGTATGCTATTGTATATATACAAGTAGTTTTCTTATGATATTGCTATAACTCTAAATGTAGGTTTTCAAGATATAGTTTCGTATATATACTGTTTTCTAAAATTGAAGTATAATATCTCTTTTTAGAATAATTTACACTATAAGTAGATTACATTACATTAAGCTATAAATAGAGAGTAGTATTGTTATTTATTGATATACGGTATATTGCAAGCGTTTTTCATAGTTTCTTGTAAACTGTAGCGGTATTGTATATATACAAGTAGTTTTACCTATTATATTGCTATAAACCCATAAAATGTAGTGTTTTCAATGATTTTAGCTAGTTATCAGGGATATATAGCTGTTTTCCTACAAATTGAAGTATAAAATCCTCTTTTTAGAATAATTTCCACCTATAGCTTACATTACATTAAGCTAATAAATAGAAGAGTAAGAGGTTATTTATTGTGATATAACGGTATATTGCAAGCGTTTTTCATAGTTTCTTGTAAACTGTAGCGTTATTGTATATATACAAGTAGTTTTACTTATCATATTGCTATAAACCCATAAAATGTAGTGTTTTCAATGATAGTAGCTATTTATCGGTGATATATAGCTGTTTTCCTACAAATTGAAGTATACAATCCTTTTTTTAGAATAATTTGCACCTATAAGTAGCTTACATTACAATAAGCTAATAAATAGAAGAGTAAGGGGTTATTTATTGTGATATAACGGTATATTACAAGCGTTTTTCATAGTTTCTTGTAAACTGTAGCGTTATTGTATATAAACAAGTAGTTTTACTTATCATATTGCTATAAACCCATAAAATGTAGTGTTTTCAATGATATTAGCTATTTTTCGGTGATATAGAAATGTTTTCCTACAAATTGAAGTATAAAATCCTCTTTTTAGAATAATTTGCACCTATAAGTAGCTTACATTACATTTAGCTATTAAATAGAAGAATAAGAGGTTATTTATTGTGATATAACGGTATATTGCAAGCGTTTTTCATAGTTTCTTGTAAACTGTAGCGTTATTGTATATATACAAAAAGTTTTACTTATCATATTGCTTTAAACCCCTAAAATTTAGTGTTTTCAATGATTTTATCTAGTTATCAGTGAAGAGTGTTTTTTTTCTACAAATTGAAGTATATTTCTTTATATCTGTAGCTAAATAGCTTTTTATATTTGCTACAACTATATTTTACAAAATTAATAGCTAAGAATATGTATTTCTCATGAAATTTAGATATCAATTTTAATCTTACAAACAATGTTTTTTCAAGTATTTTAATGTATTTTTGAAATGCTAAATAATGTCGAAATTTTACATTACACCTTTTACAAAACTATTTTTTACAATTTTTATGAACTAAAAATAGTATTTTTCATAAAATTTGGGTATAAATTTTAACTTAAAACAATTTTTTTTCAAGTGTTTTTAAAGTTTTTTTGGGAAAACCCAAAAAAGTTGAAAATTTACATTATTTAGCACTTCTACGCAAATATATTTTTTCAAAATTATGGGCTTAAAATATGTATTTTTTATGAAATTTAGAAACAATTTTATTCTTAAAAAAACGTTTTTTTAAGGTTTTATGTATTTTTTTAAGGGCTAAAAAAATGGCGAAAATTGACATTTTCAGCCCTTTTTTTGATAGAGAAATTCAAAATGTGGAAATTTTAGTTGTTTTCGTTAGAAATGCTTTTTTAAAATACGTAAACTTATAAAAGAAGTTTAGACTCTATATTGTGATACAATTTATATTATACGTTTTTTCTAGTTTCTTCTTATTGTAGTGTTTTAATCTTAATAAGGAATTTAAATTTATATAATCTTTATACCCCCCAAAAAGTGTTCTTTTCAATGATTTTATTTTGTATTCTGATATATGCATTTTTTCCCACAAATTGAGTTTTAAAATGCTCTTTTTAGAAAAATTTTCACCTATAAAAGCTTTCATTTTCATTAAACTATTAAATAAAAGAGTAAGAGGTTTTTTTATTGTGATATAACGGTATTTGCAAGCGTTTTTTTATATTTCTTTTAATGTAGCGTTTTTTATATAACAAGTAGTTTTACTTTTATATTGCTATAAAACCCTAAAATGTGGTTTTCAATGATTTACATTATCGTGTATATAGCTTTTTCCTACAATTGAAGTAAAAATCCTCTTTTTTGATAATTTGCACCTAAAGTCTACATTACATTAAGCTATTAAAAAAAAGAGTAAGAGGTTTTTTTGTGATATAAAAGGTATATCAAGCGTTTTTTATAGTTTCTTTAAACGTGCTTATTGATATATACAAGTAGTTTTTTCTTATATATTCTATAAAACCCAAAAATTTGGTTTTTAAGATTTTAGCTTTATCTGATATATGCTGTTTTTTCCCACAAATTTAATATAAACCTTTTTTAGAAAAATTTGCACCTATAAGTACTTACATTACATTAAGTATTAAAAAGAAGAGTAAGAGTTATTTTTGTATATAACCGTATATTGCAAGCGTTTTTTATAGTTTCTTGTAAACTGTACGTTTTTGTATATTACAAGTAGTTTTTTCTTTTATATGCTATAAACCCTTTGTATGTTTTCAAAGATTTTAGCTATTTTTTCGTGATATATAGCTTTTTCCCAAAAATTAATTATAAACCCTTTTTAAAAATTTTTCACCTTTTTTAGCTTTCATACATTTAAGTATTTAAATAGAAAGAAAGAGGGTTTTTTATTTTGATTAACGGGAATTCAAACGTTTTTCATAGTTCTTTAAAACGTAGGTTATTGTATTATACAATATTTTCTTATCATATTGCTAAAACCCCCTAAAAAGTAGTGTTTTCAATGATAGTAGCTTTTATCGGGGAATATGCTGTTTTTCCCAAAAATTGAAGTATAAAAACCCTTTTTTTGATAATTTTACCTATAAATAGCTTAATTTCATTAAAACCATTAAATAAATTAGGGGGGTATTTATTGTGATTATTGGTATTTGCAAGCGTTTTTTCATAGTTTTTTTTAAAAATGTAGCGTTAATTGTATATATACAAGTAGTTTTACTATTATATTGCTATAAACCCATAAATGTAGTGTTTTCAATGATTTTAGCTATTATCAGTGATATATAGCTGTTTTCCTACAAATTGAAGTATAAAATCCTCTTTTTAGAATAATTTGCACCTATAAGTACCTTACATTACATTAAGCTAATAAATAGAAGAGTAAGAGGTTATTTATTGTGATATAACGGTATATTGCAAGCGTTTTTCATAGTTTCTTGTAAACTGTAGCGTTATTGTATATATACAAGTAGTTTTACTTATCATATTGCTATAAACCCATAAAATGTAGTGTTTTCAATGATAGTAGCTATTTATCGGTGATATATAGCTGTTTTCCTACAAATTGAAGTATACAATCCTTTTTTAGAATAATTTGCACCTATAAGTAGCTTACATTACAATAAGCTAATAAATAGAAGAGTAAGGGGTTATTTATTGTGATATAACGGTATATTACAAGCGTTTTTCATAGTTTCTTGTAAACTGTAGCGTTATTGTATATAAACAAGTAGTTTTACTTATCATATTGCTATAAACCCATAAAATGTAGTGTTTTCAATGATATTAGCTATTTTTCGGTGATATAGAAATGTTTTCCTACAAATTGAAGTATAAAATCCTCTTTTTAGAATAATTTGCACCTATAAGTAGCTTACATTACATTTAGCTATTAAATAGAAGAATAAGAGGTTATTTATTGTGATATAACGGTATATTGCAAGCGTTTTTCATAGTTTCTTGTAAACTGTAGCGTTATTGTATATATACAAAAAGTTTTACTTATCATATTGCTTTAAACCCCTAAAATTTAGTGTTTTCAATGATTTTATCTAGTTATCAGTGAAGAGTGTTTTTTTTCTACAAATTGAAGTATATTTCTTTATATCTGTAGCTAAATAGCTTTTTATATTTGCTACAACTATATTTTACAAAATTAATAGCTAAGAATATGTATTTCTCATGAATTTAGATATCAATTTTAATCTTACAAACAATGTTTTTTCAAGTATTTTAATGTATTTTTGAAATGCTAAATAATGTCGAAATTTTACATTATTCAGCACTTTTACACAACTATATTTTACAATGTTATGAACTAAAAATATGTATTTTTCATGAAATTTAGGTATCAATTTTAATCTTAGAAACAACGTTTTTTCAAGTGTTTTAATGTTTTTTGGAAAGCCTAAAAAATGTTGAAATTTGACATTATTCAGGCATTCTACGCAACTATATTTTACAATATTATGGGCTTAAAATATGTATTTTTCATGAAATTTATGAATCAATTTTTCTTAAAACAACGTTTTTTTAAGTGTTTAATGTTTTTTTGAAGGGCTAAAAAATGGCGAAAATTGACATTATTCAGCCCTTTTTTTTGATAGAGAAATTCAAAATGTGGAATTATAGTTGTTTTCGTTTAGAAATTGCTATTTTAACTACTGTAAGCTTATAATAGAAGTTTGAGACTCTATATTGTGATACAATTGTATATTATACGTGTTTTTCATAGTTTCTTTTTAAATTGTTTTTATATCGTTAATAGAAGGAATTTAATTATGATAATGCTTTATACCCTCAAAATGTGTTCTTTTCAATGATTTTAGCTAGTATTCGGTGATATATAGCAGTTTTCCTACAAATTGAAGTATAAAATGCTCTTTTTAGAATAATTTGCACCTATAAGTAGCTTACATTACATTAAGCTATTAAATAGAAGAGTAAGAGGTTATTTATTGTGATATAACGGTATATTGCAAGCGTTTTTCATAGTTTCTTCTAAACTGTAGCGTTATTGTATATATACAAGTAGTTTTACTTATTATATTGCTATAAACCCATAAAAGTAGTGTTTTCAATGATTCTAGCAAATTATCAGTGATATATAGCTGTTTTCCCTACAAATTGAAGTATAAAATCCTCTTTTTTGAATAAAATTTTCACCTAAAAGTAGCTAACATTACATTAAGCTATTAAAAAGATGAGTAAGAGGTTATTTATTGTGATATAACGGGATACTGCAAGCGTTTTTCATAGTTTTTTTGTAAACTGTAGCGTTATTGTATATATACAAGTAGTTTACTTATCAATTGCTATAAACCCATAAAATGTAGTGTTTTCAATGATATTAGCTATTTATCGGTGATATATAGCTGTTTTCCTACAATTGAAGTATAAAAATCCTTTTTTTAGAATAAAATTTTCACCTATAAGTAGCTTACATTACATAAGCTAAAAAATAGAAGAGTAAGAGGTTTTTATTGTGATATATCTGTATATTGCAAGCGTTTTTCATAGTGTCTTGTAAACTGTAGCGTTATTGTATATATACAAGTAGTTTTACTTATCATATTGCTATAAACCCATAATATGTAGTGTTTTCAATGATATTAGCTATTTATCGGTGATATATAGCTGTTTTCCTAAAAATTACATTATAAAATACACTTTTTAGAATATTTTGCACCTATATGTAGCTTACATTACATTAAGCTATTAAATAGAAGAGTAGGAGGTTATTTATTGTGATATATTGGTATATTGCAAGCGTTTTTCATAGTTTCTTCTAAACTGTAGCGTTATTGTATATATACAAGTAGTTTTACTTATTGTATTGCTATAAACCCATACAATGTAGTGTTTTCAATGATATTAGCCATTTATCGGTGATATATAGCTGTTTTCCTACAAATTGAAGTATACAATCCTTTTTTTAGAATAATTTGCACCTATAAGTAGCTTACATTACATTAAGCTAATAAATAGAAGAGTAAGAGGTTATTTATTGTGATATAACTGTATATTGCAAGCGTTTTTCATAGTTTCTTATAAACTGTAGCGTTATTGTATATATACAAGTAGTTTTACTTATCATATTGCTATAAACCCTTAAAATGTAGTGTTTTCAATGATATTAGCTATTTATCGGTGATATATAGCTGTTTTCCTACAAATTGAAGTATAATATCCTCTTTTTAGAATAATTTGCACCTATAAGTAGCTTACATTACATTAAGCTATTAAATAGAAGAGTAGGAGGTTATTTATTGTGATATAACGGTATATTGCAAGCGTTTTTCATAGTTTCTTCTAAACTGTAGCGTTATTGTATATATACAAGTAGTTTTACTTATTATATTGCTATAAAACCATAAAATGTAGTGTTTTCAACGATTTTAGCTAGTTATCAGTGATATATAGCTGTTTTCCTACAAATTGAAGTATAAAATCCTCTTTTTAGAATAATTTCCACCTATAGCATACATTCATTAGCTAATACATAGAAGAATAAGAGTTATTTATTGTGATAACGGTAGTATTGCAAGCGTTTTTTCATAGTTTCTTGTAAACTGTAGCGTTATGTATATATACAAGTAGTTTACCTATTATTTGCTATAACCCATAGTGTACTGTTTTCAATGATATTACTATTTATCGGCTGATATATCGCTGTTTTCCTACAATTGAAGTATAATATCCTCTTTTTAGAATAATTTGCACCTATAAGTAGCTTACATTACATTAGCTATTAAATAGAAGAATAAAGGTTATTTATTGTGATATAACGGTATATTGCAAGCTGTTTTTTCATAGTTTTTTCTTGTAAACTGTACGTTATTGTATATATACAAAAACGTTTTACTATCATATTGCCTTTAAACCCCTAAAATTTAGTGTTTTCCAATGATTTTTATCTAGTTATCATTGAAGAGTGTTTTTTTTCTACAAATTGAAGTATATTTTCTTTATATCTGTAGCTAAATAGCTTTTTTATATTTGCTACAACTATATTTTTACAAATTAATAGCTAAGAATATGTATTTCTCATGAAATTTAGATATCAATTTTTAATCCTACAAACCATGTTTTTTCAAGTATTTTAATGTATTTTTGAAATGCTAAAATATGTCGACATTTTACATTATTCAGCACTTTACACAACTATATTTTTACAATGTTATGACTAAAAATATGTATTTTTCTGAATTTAGGTATCACTTTTACTCTTAGAACAACGTTTTTTTCAAGTGGTTTTTTAAATGTTTTTTGAAAGCTAAAAATGTTGAAATTTGACATTATTCAGCACTTCCTACGTAACTATATTTTACAATATTATGGCTTAAAATATTATTTTTCATGAATTTATGAATCAATTTGATTCTTAAAACAACTTTTTTTTTAAGTTTTTTAATGTATTTTTGAAGGGCTAAAAAATGGCGAAAATTGACATTATTCAGCCCTTTTTTTGATAGAGAAATTCAAATGTGGAATTATAGTTGTTTTTCGTTAGAAATTGCTATTTTAAACTACTGTAAGCTTTAATAGAAGTTGAGACTCTATATTGTGATACAATTGTAATAATTATACGTGTTTTTCATAGTTTCTTCTTAATTGAGTGTTATATCGTTAATAGAAGGGAATTTAATTATGTATGCTTTATACCCTCAAAATGTGTTTCTTTTCATGATTTTAGCTAGTACTCGGTGATATATAGCAGTTTCCTACAAATTGAAAGATAAAATGCTCTTTTTAGATAATTTGCACCTATAAGTAGCTTACATTACATTAAGCTATTAAATAGAAGAGTACGAGGTTTATTTATTGTGATATAACGGTATATTGCAAGCGTTTTTCATAGTTTTTTCTTCTAAGTTTGGTAAGCGTATTGTATATATACAAGTACTTTTTTACTTTATTAATATTGCTATAACCCATAAAATGTAGTGGTTTCAATGATTCTAGCTAGTTATCAGTGATATATAGCTTGTTTTTCCTACAAATTGAAGTATAAATTCCTCTTTTAGAATAATTTGCACCTAAAAGTACTACATACATTAAGCGATTAAAATAGATGAGTAAGAGGTATTTATTGTGATATAACGGTATACTGCAAGCGTTTTTTTCATAGTTTCTGTAAACTGTAGTCGTTATTGTATATATCAAGTATTTTAAACTTATTCATATTGCTATAAACCCATAAAATGTAGTGTTGTGTTCAATGATATTAGCTATTTACGGTGATATACTACTGTTTTTCCTACAAATTGAAGTATACAGCCTTTTTTTAGAATATTTGCACCTATAAGTAGCTTACATTACATTAAGCTAATAAATAGAAGAGTAAAAGTTATTTATTTGGGAATATCTGTACTATTGCCAAGCGTTTTTTCATAGTGTCTTGTAAACTGTAGCGTTATTGTATATATACCATAGTGTTTTACTTATCAATATTGCTCTAACCCATAATATGTATTTTTTCAATATATTAGCTATTTATCGGTGATATATAGCTGTTTTTTCCTAAAATTACATTATAAAATACACTTTTTAGAATATTTTGCACCTATATGTAGCTTACATTACATTAAGCTCTTAATAGAAGAGTAAGAGTTAGTTATTTGTGATATATCTGTATATTGCAAGCGTTTTTTCATAGTGTCCTTGTAAACTGTAGCGGTTATTGTATATATACAAGTAGTTTTACTTATCATATTGCTATAAACCCATAATATGTAGTGTTTTTCAATAATATTAGCTATTTATCGGTGATATATAGCTGTTTTCCTAAATTACATTATAAAATACACTTTTAGAATATTTTGCACCTATATGTAGCTTACATATAACTACTATTAAATTAGAAGAGTAAGCGGTTATTTTTGTGATATAACGTAAGATTGCAAGCGTGTTTCATAGTTTCTTCTAACTGTAGCGTGTATTGTATTATACAAGTAGTTTTAACTTATCATATTGCTATAACCCATAAAATGTAGTGGTTTTCAATGATAGTAGCTATTTATCGTTGATATATAGCTTTTTTCTAAAAATTGAAGTATAAAATCCTCTTTTTTAGAATATTTGCACCTATAAGTAGCTTACATTTACATTAAGCTATAAATAGAATAGTAGGAGCCTATTTATTGTGTATATTGGTAGATTGCAAGCGTTTTTTCATAGTTTCTTCTAACTGTAGCGTTAATTGTATATATACAAGTAGTTTTACTATGTATTGGCTATAAACCATACAATGTAGTGTTTCCAATGATATTAGACATTTATCGTTGGATATATTACTGTTTTCCTACAAATTTGAAGTATACAATCCTTTTTTTAGAATATTTGCACGCTATACGTAGCTTACATTCATTAAGCTAATAAATAGAGATAGAGGTTATTTATTGTGATATAACTGTATATTGCAAGCGTTTTTCCTAGTTTCTTATAACTGTAGCGTTATTGTAATATATAACCAGTCGTTTTACTTATCATTTGCTATAAAACCCTTAAATGTAGTGTTTTCAATGATATTAGCTATTTATCGGTGATATATAGCTGTTTTCCTACAAATTGAAGTATAATATCCTCTTTTTAGAATAATTTGCACCTATAAGTAGCTTACATTACATTAAGCTATTAAATAGAAGAGTAGGAGGTTATTTATTGTGATATAACGGTATATTGCAAGCGTTTTTCATAGTTTCTTCTAAACTGTAGCGGTATTGTATATATACAAGTAGTTTTACCTATTATATTTCTATAAACCCATAAAATTTAGTGTTTTCAATGATTTTAGCTAGTTATCAGGGATATATAGCTGTTTTCCTACAAATTGAAGTATAAAATCCTCTTTTTAGAATAATTTCCACCTATAGCTTACATTACATTAAGCTAATAAATAGAAGAGTAAGAGGTTATTTATTGTGATATAACGGTATATTGCAAGCGTTTTTCATAGTTTCTTGTAAACTGTAGCGTTATTGTATATATACAAGTAGTTTTACTTATCATATTGCTATAAACCCATAAAATGTAGTGTTTTATATGATAGTAGCTATTTATCGGTGATATATAGCTGTTTTCCTACAAATTGAAGTATACAATCCTTTTTTTAGAATAATTTGCACCTATAAGTAGCTTACATTACAATAAGCTAATAAATAGAAGAGTAAGGGGTTATTTATTGTGATATAATGGTATATTACAAGCGTTTTTCATAGTTTCTTGTAAACTGTAGCGTTATTGTATATAAACAAGTAGTTTTACTTATCATATTGCTATAAACCCATAAAATGTAGTGTTTTCAATGATATTAGCTATTTTTTTGGTGATATGAAATGTTTTCCTACAAATTGAAGTATAAAATCCTCTTTTTAGAATAATTTGCACCTATAAGTAGCTTTCATTACATTAGCTATTAAATAGAAGAATAAGAGGTTATTTATTGTGATATAACCGTATATTGCAAGCGTTTTTCATAGTTTCTTGTAAACTGTAGCGTTATATGTTTTTTATTATACAAAAAAGGTTTTATTACTTATCATAGTTTTAACCTAAAAAATTTTTGTTTTTTCAAATTGATTTTAATCTATTATAGGAAAAAAAGGGTTTTTTTTTACAATTTAAGTATATTCTTTAACTGTAGCTAAATAGTTTTATTTTGCTAAACTAAATTTACAAAAATTAATATAAGAATATTTTTTTTCATGAAAATTTAATTCAATTTTAAATTTAAAACAAAGTTTNAAACGTTTTCTAAATTACATAAAATACACTTTAGAATATTTTGCACCTATATGTAGCTACATACATTAGCTTAATAGAAGAGTAAGAGTTATTTTGTGATATAACGGTATATTGCAAGCGTTTTTCATAGTTTCTTCTAAACTGTAGCGTTATTGTATATATACAAGTAGTTTTACTTATCATATTGCTATAAACCCATAAAATGTAGTGTTTTCAATGATAGTAGCTATTTATCGGTGATATATAGCTGTTTTCCTAAAAAATTGAAGTATAAAATCCTCTTTTTAGAATAATTTGCACCTATAAGTAGCTTACATTACATTAAGCTATTAAATAGAATAGTAGGAGGCTATTTATTGTGATATATTGGTATATTGCAAGCGTTTTTCATAGTTTCTTCTAAACTGTAGCGTTATTGTATATATACAAGTAGTTTTACTTATTGTATTGCTATAAACCCATACAATGTAGTGTTTTCAATGATATTAGCCATTTATCGGTGATATATAGCTGTTTTCCTACAAATTGAAGTATACAATCCTTTTTTTAGAATAATTTGCACCTATAAGTAGCTTACATTACATTAAGCTAATAAATAGAAGAGTAAGAGGTTATTTATTGTGATATAACTGTATATTGCAAGCGTTTTTCATAGTTTCTTATAAACTGTAGCGTTATTGTATATATACAAGTAGTTTTACTTATCATATTGCTATAAACCCTTAAAATGTAGTGTTTTCAATGATATTAGCTATTTATCGGTGATATATAGCTGTTTTCCTACAAATTGAAGTATAATATCCTCTTTTTAGAATAATTTGCACCTATAAGTAGCTTACATTACATTAAGCTATTAAATAGAAGAGTAGGAGGTTATTTATTGTGATATAACGGTATATTGCAAGCGTTTTTCATAGTTTCTTCTAAACTGTAGCGTTATTGTATATATACAAGTAGTTTTACTTATTATATTGCTATAAAACCATAAAATGTAGTGTTTTCAACGATTTTAGCTAGTTATCAGTGATATATAGCTGTTTTCCTACAAATTGAAGTATAAAATACTCTTTTTAGAATAATTTGCACCTATAAGTACCTTACATTACATTAAGCTATTAAATAGAAGAGTAAGAGGTTATTTATTGTTATATAACGGTATATTGCAAGCGTTTTTCATAGTTTTCCCTGGAAAACTGTAGCGGTATTGTATATATACAAGTAGTTTTACCTATTATATGCTATAAACCCATAAAATGTAGGGTTTTCAATGATTTAGCAGTTATCAGGGTATATAGCTGTTTTCTACAAAATTGAAGTATAAAATATCTTTTTTAGAATAATTTCCACCTATAGCTTACATACATTAAGCCAATAAATAGAAGAGTAAGGGGTTTATGTATTATGATATAACGGTAGATACAAGACGTTTTCCATAGTTTCTTGTAAAATATAGCGTTATTGTATATAAAAACAGTAGTTTTACTGATAATATTGCTATAAAACCATAAAATGTAGTGTTTTCAATGAATAGCTATTTTTCCCGGTTGATATAGAAATGTTTCCTACACATTGAAGTATAAATTCCGTATTTTTAGAATATGCACATATAAGTAGCTTACATTACATTTAGCTAATTAAATAGAAGAATAAGAGGTTATTTATTGTGACTATAACGGTATATTGCAAGCGTTTCTCATAGTTTCTTGTAAAACGGGCGTTATTGTAAGATATACAAAAAAGTTTTACTTATCATATTGCTTTAAACCACTAAAATTTAGTGTTTTCAATGATGGTATCTAGTTATCAGTGAAGAGTGTTTTTTTTCTACAAATTGAAGTATATGTCCTTTATATCTTAGCTAAATAGCTTTATATTGCTACACTATATTTTACAAAATTATATAGCTAAGAATATGTATTTTCTCATGAAAATTTAGATATCATATTTTAATCTTACAAAACAATGTTTTTTCAAGTATTTTAATGTATTTTTGAAATGCTAAATAATGTCGAAATTTGAAATTCAGGCAGCACTTTACACTAACTATATTTTACAATGTTATGAACTAAAAAAATATGTCTTTTTCATGAAAATTAGGTATCAAATTTTAATATTAGAAACAACGTTTTTTCAAGTGTTTTAATGGTTTTTGGAAGCCTAAAAAAATGTTGAAATTTGACATTATCAGCACTTCTACGAAACTATATTTTACAATATTATGGGCTTAAAATATGGTATTTTTCATGAAATTTATTGAATCAATTTTATTCTTAAAAAACACACGTTTTTTAAGTGTTTAATGTGATTTTTAGAAGGGCTAAAAAATGGCGAAAAATTGAATTATCAGCCACTTTTTTTGAAGAGAAATTCAAAATGTTGGAATTTAGTTGTTTTCGTTAGAAATTGCTATTTAAACTACTGTAATGATTATAATAGAAGTTTGAGACTCTATATTGTGATCCAATTGTATATTATTACGTGTTTTTCATAGTGTCTTCTTATTGCTAGTGTTATATCGTAATAGAAGGAATTAATTATGATAATGCTTTAACCCTCAAAATGTGTTCTGTTTCAATGATTTTAAGCCTAGGATTTTTCGGTGATATATAGCAGTTTTCCTACAAAAGTGAAGTATAAAATGCTCTTGTTAGAATAATTTGCACTCTAAGTAGCTTACATTACATAACCTATTAAATAGAAGAGTAAGAGGGTTAATTTATTGTGATAGACACGGTATCATTGCAAGCGTTGTTTCATAGTTTCTTCTAAAACTGTTAGCGTTATTGGATAGATACAAGTAGTTTTACTTATTATATGATATAAACCCATAAAATGAGGTTTTCAATGATTCTAGGCTAGTTATCAGTGATATATAGCGTTGTCCTACAAATTGAAAGTATAAATCTCTTTTTAGGAACTAATTTGCACCTAAAAATAGCAACATTACATTAAGCTATTAAATCGATGAGTAAGAGGTTATTTATTGTGATATAACGTATACTGCAAAGCGTTTTTCATAGTTTCTTGTAAACTGTAGCGTTATTGTATATATACCAAGTAGTTTTACTTATCATATTGCTATAAACCCATTAAAAATGTAGTGTTTTCAATGATATTAGCTATTTATCGGTGATAATATAGCTGTTTTCCTACAAATTGAAGTAGTACAAATCCTTTTTTTAGAATAATTTGCACCTATAAGTAGCTTACATTACATTAAGATATTATAAATAGAGAGTAAAAAAAGATGTTATTTTATTGTGATATATCTGTATATGGCAAGCGTTTTCATAGGTCTTGTAAACGTAGCGTTATTGTATATTATACAAGTAGTTTTTAACTTATCATATTGCTATAAACCATAAATGTAGTGTTTCAATGATATTAGCTATTTACGGTGATATATAGCTGTTTTCCTAAAAATTAACATTATTAAAATACACGTTTAGAATATTTTGAAACTATATGTAGCTTACATTATCATTAAGCTATTAAATAGAAGAGTAAGAGGTTATTATTGTGAATTTAACGGATCATTGCAAGCGTTTTTTCATCGTTCTCTAAACTGTAGCGGTATGTATATATAAAGGAGTTTTATTATCATATGTATAAAACCCATAAAATGAGTGTTTTCCAATGATAGTAGCATTTATCGGTTGAATATAGCTGTTTTCCTAAAAAAAAGTGAAGTATGTAAAATCCTATTTTAGAATAATTTGCACCTTTAAGTAGCTTACATTACATTAAGCTATTAAATAGAATAGTAGGAGGCTTTTTATTTTATTGTGATATATTGGTTATTGCAGCGTTTTTCATAGTTTCTTCTAAAACTGTTGGTATGTTAGTATACAAGTAGTTTTACTATTGTATTGCTATAAACCCATACAATGTAGTGATTTTTCAATGATATTACGCCATTTATCGGTGATATATCGCTGTTTTCCTACAAAATTGAGAGTATACAATCCTTTTTTAGAATAAATTTGCACCTATAGTAGCTTACATTACATTAGCTAATAAATAGAAGAGTAAGAGGTTATCTTATTGTATATAACTGTATATTGCAAGCGTTTTTCATAGTTTCTTATAAACTGTAGCGGTTATTGTATATAATACAAGTAGTTTTACTTATCATATTGCGATAAACCTTAAAATGTAGTGTTTTCCAATGATATTAGCTATTATCAGTGATATATAGCTGTTTTCCTACAAATTGAAGTATAAAATACTCTTTTTAGAATAATTTGCACCTATAAGTACCTTACATTACATTAAGCTATTAAATAGAAGAGTAAGAGGTTATTTATTGTTATATAACGGTATATTGCAAGCGTTTTTCATAGTTTCTTGTAAACTGTAGCGGTATTGTATAATATACAGTAGTTTTACCTTATTATATTGCTATAAAACCATAAAATGTAGTGTTTTCAACGATTTTAGCTAGTTATCAGGATATATAGCTGTTTTCCTACAAATTGAAGTATAAAATCCTCTTTTTAGAATAATTTCCCACCTATAGCTTACATTACATTAAGCAAATTAAATAGAAGAGTAAGAGGTTATTTATTGTGATATAACGGTATATTGCAAGCGTTTTTCATAGTTTCTTGTAACTGTAGCGTTATTGTATATATACAAGTAGTTTTCCCTTATATATTGCTATAAACCCATAAAATGTAGTGTTTTCAATGATGTAGCTAGTTATCGGTGATATATAGCTGTTTTCCTACAAATTGAAGTATAAAATCCTCTTTTTAGAATAATTTGCACCTATAGCTTACATTACATTAAGCTAATAAATAGAAGAGTAAGGGGTTATTTATTGTGATATAACGGTATATTACAAGCGTTTTTCATAGTTTCTTGTAAACTGTAGCGTTATTGTATATAAACAAGTAGTTTTACTTATCATATTGCTATAAACCCATAAAATGTAGTGTTTTCAATGATATTAGCTATTTTTCGGTGATATAAAAAATGTTTTCCTACAAATTGAAGTATAAAATCCTCTTTTTAGAATAATTTGCACCTATAAGTAGCTTACATTACATTTAGCTATTAAATAGAAGAATAAGAGGTTATTTATTGTGATATAACGGTATATTGCAAGCGTTTTTCATAGTTTCTTGTAAACTGTAGCGTTATTGTATATATACAAAAAGTTTTACTTATCATATTGCTTTAAACCCCTAAAATTTAGTGTTTTCAATGATTTTATCTAGTTATCAGTGAAGAGTGTTTTTTTTCTACAAATTGAAGTATATTTCTTTATATCTGTAGCTAAATAGCTTTTTATATTTGCTACAACTATATTTTACAAAATTAATAGCTAAGAATATGTATTTCTCATGAAATTTAGATATCAATTTTAATCTTACAAACAATGTTTTTTTCAAGTATTTTAATGTATTTTTGAAATGCTAAATAATGTCGAAATTTTACATTATTCAGCACTTTTACACAACTATATTTTACAATGTTATGAACTAAAAATATGTATTTTTCATGAAATTTAGGTATCAATTTTAATCTTAGAAACAACGTTTTTTCAAGTGTTTTAATGTTTTTTGGAAAGCCTAAAAAATGTTGAAATTTGACATTATTCAGCACTTCTACGCAACTATATTTTACAATATTATGGGCTTAAAATATGTATTTTTCATGAAATTTATGAATCAATTTTATTCTTAAAAACAACGTTTTTTTAAGTGTTTTAATGTATTTTTGAAGGGCTAAAAAATGGCGAAAATTGACATTATTCAGCCCTTTTTTTGATAGAGAAATTCAAAATGTGGAATTATAGTTGTTTTCGTTAGAAATTGCTATTTTAAACTACTGTAAGCTTATAATAGAAGTTTGAGACTCTATATTGTGATACAATTGTATATTATACGTGTTTTTCATAGTTTCTTCTTAATTGTAGTGTTATATCGTTAATAGAAGGAATTTAATTATGATAATGCTTTATACCCTCAAAATGTGTTCTTTTCAATGATTTTAGCTAGTATTCGGTGATATATAGCAGTTTTCCTACAAATTGAAGTATAAAATGCTCTTTTTAGAATAATTTGCACCTATAAGTAGCTTACATTACATTAAGCTATTAAATAGAAGAGTAAGAGGTTATTTATTGGATATACATA